>CABHPQ010168820.1:4021-24828 GCA_902168405.1 Peromyscus aztecus
GAGACTTCACAGTTAAAGTTCATCCACTCCAGACTTGCCAGATATTCATTTGGGGTGAGAGGGCTCAATGTCTGGAGAAAATTTTTAAAACCGGTAATCTCAGCATGATGGTGTGCAAAAGTTAGAGTCTTTTGAGATGAGTCAAGTGTAAAGTCTCTCTTCCTTGTAGTGACATCCCACTGTGAGGTGGTGACCCATATTTTCTGTATACCTAGAGATTCCCACCTTCTATAGCTCAAAGCTAGAGTGCCGTCTGTTTCACCATAAATGATAACAACATTTGAGGATGATATCATGACTTGCTTATAATATGTTTCAGCTCTTGACACATATGAATGCATGTTGACTGGAATCATGTTCACAAAGGCAAAGCAGACTGTATTTTCTTCCATCTCTCTTCTCAAATATGAGAGAAACTGGATACCCTGATCATTGTCTGAGATGGTCAGCCCAATCCAGTTCCAGCTGAAGTGAATCATGAGAGAGATCATGGCCTGGGCTAGAGATATGTCCTTGGGGGCCATCTGATACAAATAAGGAAATTGTTCATGATCACTCAGGATAGGATGGAAAGGTCCAAAGGTAAGTTGAACGACCTGGGACACAGGGAGGACCATGAGGTACCATGCCTTAAAATAAGTTGTTAAACACACTTTTCTGCAAGGAGATCTTAAATACCCCCTTACCTGTTACTTATTCCCTTATCTATACTTTAAAAAGAGAAATATGAAAGGCCCACAAAATCTCTGAATAGTACCCTTGAACTATGTCCTTTGACATAAGTGTAAGGTCAGTTTGTCCCTCACACTCTTCTTAGCATCTTGGAATGGTGCCAATAGAGACAGGATTTCTTGCAAAACTACCACATAAAATCTCACCTGCAGAGGATTGTAGAGGTCCATTGCTCTCCCAACTACTAAAGATTGTGCCAAGTTTGGTCCTGAAAGCACCACTGAACATATGTCCAGATTTCTACAACTATAATTAGGTGCATTATAATGATGTTTTACAGAAGATTGAATGATATCAATTGCTTTTGACATGAACTTACAATCATTTGTTAGAAATCCAAATGATAAAGATATATTTGGTAAAAGATCAGGGTTCCTGTTGACTTGATCCACTGAAAAAGCTACGGCCAGTGCAAACTGATTGTTGTCATTTCCTCCTCTGTAAAAGGTTACAGTGATTAATAGGGACAGAGATTTACAAATAATCATGTGTAATCAATGCAAGGTCTATTCTGTGCTGGATGGTATTCTCAACCACCCCCCCTCAAAGACTGAAACACATTTTCTGTGTTGGGATGTAGGCATTATATAAGAAGATGGAAGCTTACAAAAACATTTAAAGGTTCATGAGAATACAGTTTCTATAATTAAAATTATCCATCAGCATCTTCCATAGACAGCCTTTTGCATCTCTGGTTTTTGAGTGTTTTCTCAAAATGCCCAATGCTTTGATCAAAGAGTAAAGCTGATCATGATTTCATTTTTAAATTATTGAGAAATATAAAAAGTACACATGATGTGTGAGCCAATGTGTTTATTGTATTTTTTATGAAATTAACTGAATAGGGTAGGTCAGTCAGGAATGTCAGATCTATGCACAATAGTATGGGCAACAATTGGCTCTGTTAATTATAATTCTTTATAATCAGTGGGCAATATAGCTAACATATGTGATCCTGACCATCTTTATCTTTTTTTGTTCTTTCTGGTTTACCTATTGTGGCCATAAAATTTTATTTAACGATTTATTTTTAAATAAAATCAAATACCAGAGATGTATTTGGTAAAGATGTATGTCTGTATTCACCTGTGAGTATGGATAGTATTAATGCTCAGTTAGTCCATAATTAGGGAAAGGATTCCAATTGTAGACTAAACTGACCTCAAATGCACAGGGATATACTTCCTTTATGTCATGATTGCAGAGATTAAGGGCTTGTACTACTTCTTTAGTATTGTTCACTTATTTTATGTTTACACTGGCATGTCACATATTTACATTGGGTTTATCTGACCAACATAATTTTTCTTGTAGAAAACATTATTTGAATACCTTCTCAGTTACATTAACACAAGAACAGCATCCTACTGAAATTTGTATGTGCCAGTATCACATGTTGGTAAAATAGAAGAGTCTAAAATGTAAAATGTATGAAAAAAGTTTATGGAGTTTTATGTAAAGAAAATGGGTGACAGGTCAGTTGGAAGAGAATGATACCAGTTTGTGTTTATGTCTATGGGAAGAATAATAATTTCTCTTTCTTCCTAGTCATTTCATACCATCTAACTAATAAAGATCAAATATACACAAAATCAAAATGTATATAGTCTTGCAATTGATAAAATAAGCAGATATAATGAATAAAATTACTTAAAGGAAAACAAAAGTGGTGAATGTGATGTAAGTGTCAGAGAATAAACATATTAGACATATATAGAGAAGAGAATCAAGCTTCTTGAATAATGGTAAATGTGAGCTAGTAGGCAACACCTCTATCCCTATTATCAATTGTTGCCAATTATCACATGTTACAACTGTCTCTCAGGCAAGTGACTACTAAAGTAAGCAGTCACCACTATTAGGGACAGCCACAATTTTCAAAGAATGCAGACATATCATTGACAGTCTATATAATCCTTCTTTGCTCTAAAGAAAGTAAATAAATGGACTTGAAATTAATGATCAGTGATTACACATGCATACAGTGAAGTGTGGAGAAAGAGGAACACATATGATGTTCAAAGTGGATAGGTTTCCTACTTCCATCCTTGATGTATCTTTAGAAGGCACAGTGTGACTACATGCAGGTTCTGAGAGAGTAACTGAACATCTATGTTCAATTTTCTGCAGCTAGTGTGCCAAAAATATCATTTGCCCTAGCAATGTGTTAAAAACGACACATTGACAGCATATCCATCAGCTGACTCTACTCTATGGCCATTTGTTTGTACCCACTTAGGGTGACATTCACTGAATTAGAATGGGGTTCCTTTTGATGAGACATCTCCAGATACTGTGATAGGGAAACTGTGAAGAGGCAGACCATATGTGATGTGACAATGTATGGAGTCCTTTCTTTACTCAGCTTCCAGGCTTGGAAATTAGAGGGTAATTGGAACAAAAACAAAACACTCTCTGAACAAATTAAAAGTAGAAAAATGGCATTGGCTTTCTAAAAGAATTTGGAGATGTTTATTGATGTGCAGGATGGGAGAACGAGGCAGAAGTTTCAAGGCATTGCTCTGATCCTCATCCTCTGACTCTTCATGAAATATCCATGATGACATTTATGTAGAAAGTATAAGGCACTTACCTTTCTTTGAAAGGTTGTATGGAGTCTGTTATGATTGCTGGCTTATGTAGTGCAAGAAATGTGAAGGCACATGACTGAAATATTCCATCCTTGTCTTCACTCTGCTTCATTGTCCAAAAGCAACTAGGATGAATGGAACTTGATATGTGAAGTGGAATGTTCAGGAGCAAGAAGAGTAAAATCAAAGTGCACATATTTTTCTGCTCTAACCATGGGAAATTTGAATTGTGACAGGTCATGCTGATCAGAATATCAAATGGGCACCCAGATATCTCCACGTGCTTTTATTTCTGTGGCCAAATATGAGGTTTTCATGATTCATTTTCTCTCTTTTTTTGTGCAGTTGTTTCCTCACCCATTGAGAATACTTTGAAACTCTCTTCCCTGGGGCTCTTCATCTGATGTTCACAGTGTACGACATACAATTTGGATAAAAAATATATAGGATGATAGTTCATCTAGTTTTATGACATCATTTCTCATTTTGGAAAGTAAAGCCCCAGGGAAGATGACATTTTGGGAAAGTTTGGTCCCATGACTGCCTCAGCAATTTGTTAGTGTTAACTGCTTTAGAAATGATGTCAGTGTATTTAGTTAGATTATCCACAGTGAGACATGTATTAATGGTTCAGGAGCACTCACAAATTAACAATTCACGGTTCCACACTGGAATTGTATCACAAAGTCCATGTCATGGAAAAGCAGCTTCATGTTTACAGTAATTGAGTTTCACACAGCATTCAGAATGGGGCCTACTCTATACCAGTATCAGTTACAGAATATCTAACCAAAGCCTGTGATTCCCTTGTCTTGAAAACCAATAATCAGTCCAAATTATTTAATTTTCTGAATCCTGCTGTTCCAAAACTATCCAGCTCATCAAAGAACCACAGTTCATTTAAAATTAAATGTTGATTTTTTAAAATATCCAAAGACCTCAGAAAAAACACCTGAACTGTGTGCCTCATTTCATACACTACATAAGACCTGTCACTCCTCTGCCCAACCAATCATTATTCATGAGAAGATAAGTTGAATATTTGATTTCTAAGTCAAGATTCTCCTCCATGATTCAGTCCTCACAGATCAATACCATGTGTTGACCCATTTCTTCTTGTTTATCTGTGTTTTTCAATGTTGTTTTTGCTCATTTTATAATACATTAGTGAGTGAAAGAATTCTTATTGGGTATGTTAGAAGCAAATAGAAACTGGGAAGTTATCCTGTGTTTTATGTATAAATTCTTCTCATACAATTTCCCTACTCATCTACTTCACTTGCATTCTGGAACCTACACTGCCACTGTGATAATGTTTGGCTGAGTATGGTATGAAGAGCCTCACTCAGTTGATATGGACTGCAGACAATGTAAGAAAAATATAGGGTAAGTCTTTGCTGTTTGTTGTGATTTAGTAACTGAGATGAGGCAAACAGGACTACTGTTCTTTTCTTGATCTTAGTTCACATTCAATACTAAACATTTAGAAAGTTCATGATCCCTTGTTTTGTGACGAACTAGGAACAAAATTCTTAGCACCTTAAACAAATTAACCAATTACAGCTATCCATAAAAACATAGTTCTAAATAAAAGTACTTTAAATCTTGGAAGCACATCATTCCTCTCTGCAATTATGCAATGATTCAGAGCAATTACAATATGGTTTCCTCCAATTACCATGGTGATGATAACAACTTATTGGAAGTATTGCTCAATACAAAGATTCCATGTTACCACTCATTCTTAAAGTCTCTTGTGTTATCTTTCTCATGCTGTTTTTCAGTATTTACTTCACCTGTGAGCACATTAACAGGGTCTGGGTCTCAATAAGTTGAAAGTTAGGGAAGGAAGAAAGTACTCAATGCTCCCACAGGTGGTGGAATGAAGATGTAGAGATATTTTATTGCTAAGTATGTATAGAGTTTCCTACTTTCAGTGGTAGAGTTACTGCTTCTTATGAAAAGGACTTGCAAGTTGCTGTCCCTAATACCAGAGAAGGACACAACTAGTGCTGTGTTTATTTAGTTATTATTCTTTGCAGTTTTCAAATATTGATTTTATATTCATAAAAATTCTCTGACTTTCTTCCTCCTGCTTACACCCATAAAAACCCAATCACACTCAAATTCATGAGTTTACTCAAATGTAAACATACACAAATACACACACCTTACTGATTCCACTTAGAGTTGTTTTTATTTCAATGTATTTGGGCTGGCAAATTTGAATTAGAAAATATATCAGAGATCTGGTCCCAGTATAGAAACAGTCTTTATATCTCATAGATGCAGCATTCCTAAAAGAGACAAAGACCTCAGGAGACACTGAATGCATGTGATCTGTGATTTTAAAATGCACTCAGCAAAACTATGGTTAATGAACATATCTTCTGTGAATTCACCAATGTAAATCATTTCATCATTGCCTCCAAAATACACAACAAAATCCGTGTTTTCTGAAAACACAACCAATGATCTATCTCATCAATAACCTTAAATAGACATAAAATGATTCTTTGGTTTTGTTCCACATATAAATAATGAGCATTATGAAAAGGAAGCATTGCTATGCAGCAGTATTATTCAATTACATCCTCAACAGCAAAATTCAAATATTTCAATGCTTCTTCAACACACTTAATTGAAATATCCTGAAAATATCAATGCTGAATCTGTACTAATCATACTTTCTTTCTTCATCAGTTATGGATCATTGTGTGAAGTGTCCAGAGGACCAGTATGGCAACACAGAGCAGAACTAATGCAATCATAAACTTATGATTGTGATGAACTATGAAGACCACCTGGAGATGGCTCTTGCCTTAATGGTACTTGTAGTTTCTATGCTTTTACAGCTCTGGTTCTTGGGGTCTTTGTCAAGCACCATGAAATTTCCAATGTGAAGGCCAACAACCAGAAACTCAGTTACATCTTCTCTTCCTTATCTCACTCATTTTTGTTTTTTGTGCCCCTTGCTCTTCATTGGCCATCCCAACTCAGGTACATGCACCCTGCAGAAAATCACATTTGGGGTTGTAGTCACTGTGGATGTTTCCACTGTGTTGGCCAAAACTGTGACTGTGTTGATGGCTTTAATAATCACAGCCTCTGGAATAAGGATAAGGTACTTTCTGGTTTCAAGGGCACCTAACTACATCATTGCCATCTGTACTCTGATTCAAGCTATTTTCTATGCAGTCTGGCGAGGAGCTTATCCTCCCTCTGTTAATATCAATACACATCTGAGTATGGCTACATCATCATTGTGTGTATCAAGTGCTCAGTCACTGGCTTATACTGTGTCCTTGGATAGATGGCCTGCCTGGCTCTGGGGAGATTCACTGTGGTTTTCTTGTCCAGCAATCTGCTTAACACATTCAATGAAGTCAAGTTCTTGACATTCAGCATGCTGTTGTTCTGCAGGATCTGGGTCAGTTTTCTCCCTGTGTACCATAGTACCAAGGGCAAGGTCATTGTGGCTTTGGAGATTTTCTCCTTCTTGGCTTCCACTGAAGGCCTGCTTACATGCATCTTTATCCCCAAGTGATACACAATTTTGTTAAGAATAGACAGACATTGTCTTCAAGAGAACAGGGAGAAATCATTTTCCTGAACTTGTATTTAATGAATTCTCACTGGCAAATATATAGTTGGTACATAGCCAAAAAATGTTGGATTACATTGCAAGTTCTATCTTTTTTAGAATGACCTCACTATTTTCTTTAATGATGTTGCTTAGTATATCATGTCTAATACTGTTTCCTACATTGTCTCTTATAACCTACTCAGCCATACATTTCAAAAGACCTAGCCATTGGGCAATAGTGCAGAGTGGAATACTCTTCTCTGCTCTAAAATGCAGAAGTGTTCAAAGTAAATTCAAAATTCTTATTTTAATATCTGAATGAATGCTTGACTTTGATGCAGTTGAGGGGTGAGAGAAAAAGACAGGATATTTGTGAAAGTGTAATTTTTTTGTCAATGAGGGTAAAACAATATAGCTCCTTATAAGAGGATGGGAAGAGGATTTCAATGCATCCTTGGAGTTAGAACAGAAGAACTTAGAAGATAGTGGTATGTTTTGATAAACAGATGGAAAGAACATTACAGAAGCAGAATTGATATTTCTGTAGTTAATATCACATTTTTTGCAGAGGTCCTCATATGTATCCCCAACAAAATGCTCTTCACATCCACTTGTATCAATAACTTGAAAGGATCAGATAGATGGCTTCTTTGGGGCTTCAAGATTAACTGAACTCACATGTGCATATAACCACACAAACACAAACACACCTAAAAAATATTTTACTTTCATTTCCTATTTAAAGTTGTTTTTTAATATGCATGCTGTAACCACAGAGACCAGAATACAGCTTTGCGTCATAAGAACTGGCTTCATTAATATTATTAGCTGCCAATTGGGTTGCTGTTGATAAATTTCTAAATGTTCTTATTAAAAAAAAACACAGAGCCAGAATTTGGAGTTAAAGCCTGAGAGAGACAAGCCACCAGTCAACCTCACCTCACCAACTTTGAACCTTCCAAAAAGAGCTTCTTCCTGTCTACTCATGTCTATATGCCTTTCTGTTCTGTTCTCTCATTGGCTCTCTCAGCCCAACTGCATCACTTCCTCTTCCTGCCCAGCTCTGTCACTTCCTGTCTGTCTGTACACAGCTCCAGACCTCTATGGTGGGTCTTGGATTAAAGGCATGTCTCACCATGCTTGGCTATGTTTCCTAGTGTGGCCTTGAACTCACAGAGATTAAGACAGATCCCTGCCTCCCAAGTGATAGATTAAAGGTGTCTGCTACCGTTGCCTGACTTCTGTGCTTGCTTATAATAGCTGACTTTTTCCTCTGATCTCCAAGCAAGCTTTATTTATTAAAGTACAAATAAAATATCACCACATTTCAGCACAAAACATCTCCACATTTCCCCTTTTTTCAATAAAAAATTTAAAAATTTATAACGAATATAAGAAAAACTATATACAATAAGTATAATAACTATATACATATGTATAAGCAATAAATACCTCAACAATGTCTAGTCAATTTGCATTGGACAAATTCAGAGAAAATATTCCATTATCTATATAATCTTGGTGAGTCCAAATGTACCTAATTCACTTTATACCTATCTTGTATTACTAACAGAAAACTATCTTATGATGTCTTTCAAAACTATACATTTTACAATCTTAGTGAGTTTATTTTCTGAAAGTTCTTAACAAGGAAAACTATAACTACAACTTGATAATCTTGAACTCCCTCCGAGACCCGAGAAGGAAATAATATTACCTAGTAAAACAGGAAGTGCACACATGCAACTTCCAAAAAATGAGAGTCTAATAATTTGTTTTGTATAGTCAATGCCAGAAATTACATAATTATCTCAACATGTGAAGAAAACACTTCGGGAAATCTTCAGTATCACTAAAATACTCAGTATAGAAGAAAAATATTAGGACAGCATGATGGAACATGTGACAAATATATGTCAATAATTTAAAAAAATAGAAAAACTGACAGTCTTTCCTTTGAAGCAAGAAAGGATGAAAATACACATTCCCCTGGAGTAAGACTAGGACTCTTTGTATTCTTCTAGAGTAACAAGTCAGCAGAAAAGAAAGGGAGTCAAATTATTTCTATGTGCTAATGATTTTGTACTTGTACATGAGGCCCTAAATATTTTCTGTGAAAATTCTTCCATCTGATGATTACTTTCTGGAAAATAGCATCAGGAAAATCAGCACACAAAATTAATTGTTCTTCTATATAACAGAAAGGATAATACTGAGTAATACATCAAGGAAGCAACTCTATTGCAGTAATCGCTAAAATTTGAAATACCTGGGAATAAACATCACCAAGGATGTTAAGCATCTTCATGATGAACATTTTATAACACCAAGGAAAGAAACCGACACTGAAAGATGGACTCTATCTCTCATGCTTCTGGACTGATAAATAATATTGTGCAAATAATACTTGCCTATATAATGAATAATATGCTGATGTTCTGCACAATGTTCATCAAAATTCCATCATAATATAAAAAATAGGGACTTTGAAAAAATCCTAAAATTCAAATAGAAAAACAGACTCTGGATGGAACAAGCAATGGACAACAAAAAGAACAAAGCTGGGGGTATCATGTTTATATTCCATTACACTCTATTGATATAGTCACACAGGATCATAATACTGACCCTACAGTATACAAATATTTCAGTGGGGTAGAAAAAACTTAATTAGGTTGCACAGCTATAGCTAGCTAGCATTGACATAGATTTAAACAAACACCAATGCAAAAGACACAGCAGCTCAACAAATACTTTTTGGATCCTGGCAATGAAGTGTTAGTATATCTAAAAGAATGCAAAATCTGAAGAAGAAAAAAGCTCAGTTTAGAAAATGCACAGAACTAAGAGTTCTCAGAAGATGAAACACACATGGATGAGCAATATTTAATAATGTTCAACATCTTCAGCCACCATGAAAGTACAAATTAAAAATGTTTTGAAGATCAAATGGGGAGAGGGCTGGCAGGAAGGAAGAGTGAGGAAATGTGTAGAAAGATGGCTAAAATTAAAGGTCACTTGAGGAGTATTGTGTAAACCTAATACAGTAGACTTTCTAAATTATGTCTGAAGGAGATCTAAATAAATTCACTAAATAAAAAGGGAGACAGAGACCGAGCTGGCCATTTCTTCACAAAATGAATTGGGTCACATCTAATTAAGTTTTTGCCTAAAGGGATCCTGTGGGAGTCACCAAACAACCCAGGCTGTGGCCAGGATTATAGGTTGTCCTCCACAGACTGGTGGCAAGGACCAATTAATAAGACCTTCTTAGCTTCACCTTCACAACAGATTCAACATGCAGAACTTGATCTGGTGCCTTCATTGAACACAACATTCAGAAGTTGGTCTGGTGCCTTCATTGAACTTTCACCCAGTATTCTAGTGTCTTTGATACTGAAATGTACTCTGGCCATTAACAAAAGAGAATTGTAAATGCCAACACATCCAAAAACCCTTTGATCTACAATGCTGTCCTGCGTGCAAGATAACTAGGGAAATAATTGCACAAATTTGTAAAAGTAAGCAACCAATATCTGATTTGACTGCATAAATACTCAACTTGGGTGAAAAAGAATCAGAGACTAGATATCTCAGTTATACAGTAAAAACAAATGCTACAGTTCTTTAAAGGCAATAAAATCTCTTGTAATTGCATTGTGTTATACTCTTAGATCAAGGCCTTGTTCAATCATTATTAGATAATCTTGCTTTTGCAATAAACAGGAATAAATACAGAAACCAACAGCCAGATATTCTAGTGAGAAAAAGAAAACTAAATTTAAAAGGGCTGTCTCCTTCACATATCTCCTTACAAGCCACAGAGTATAGCATGGAAGCATATGTATATATAAAATTTTAGGATATACATAATATATAATATATATGAATGTATATAAATGTATATATGGACAAAATTGTAAAATTTTTATGGAAAACCTGAATGTGCAAACACATGGGTCAGATTTCCATGCCTTCTTTTGGGTTCTTTTCCTTCCGTATGCCCCTTTTGACCAATTCCAATGTGTTTGATTGTCTTTATTCTTAGTATATTTTAATCATTATCCCAAAGAACCCTGACTGTTTTCCAATGAGTGATAGAAATGGGGTGGTTTCAGATAGGAAGGGATGTGGGGAGGAACTTGGAGGAGCAGAGGGAGGTAGAAACATAATCAGGAGACATTATGTGAGAGAAAATCTATTTTCAATGAATGGGAAGACAAAGAAAACAAGTGTTGCACTATAGTGCTATGTAAAATTCAATTTGAAACATTAATTTAATTTCAAATATGTATCTATGCTTTTTGAGTGTGTTATTTTGTTCACATCTGTGTGTAGGTGTTCTCGGGAGCCAGAAGAGGGTATCTGATCCAATAGAGCTATTGTTAATAGTTGGCAGGGAACTGCAAGATGTGTGGATTGGTTAGCGAACCCGTCTCCTCTGAAAAAGTCATTCATCACTGTAAATGCTGAGATATCTCTCCATATTTCTCAGTATTCTTTCTAGCTATTTAACAAAACATCTTTCTGTATTTTAAGTTTTACTCTTCTAACTCCAAGGATGCAACAGGATTCTCCTGTCTTCTTCTGCAAAGGGAAAATTAGTTTCATCATCTGGAAACATTCATTCAATTTACCACAAACTTTCTGTTTTCTCTTACAATCCATATCACACATTCACTCATATATCAAAAGAATTATTTTTTTCAAGTCTTACATTGCATTAGAGAAAGAAAAGAACATATCCCATATGCACTAATATTAAAGAACCAGGTCTTGTAAAATAAGAGACTGAGTGGAAGATTATAGGCCACAATGTACAGAAAAGTATTATACATGATATTTTTGGACATCATCTTTGAAAGAAACAATGAGAGTCACTAGCTAATGCATACATCTTGTATTGCATCAGAATAGGTGGTTCTGTACCAACACTAGAGGTATCAGTAACAATTTATGAAATGGGTGTTCAGCAAGATGTTTTCTCTCTTATCTTTTCAAGAGAATTTCTCTCTGGTTTAAACAAAATTGTGTAGCACTTGGGGATAAAGATACATCCCAGCAGGCCTGCACTGGAGACCAAGATGGAGAAGACCTCCACAACAACCATGACCTTGCCCTTGGTGCTATGGTAGACAGGGAGAAAGGTGACCCAGACACTGCAGAACAACAGCATGCTGAAGGTCACCTACTTGGCTTCATTGAATTTGTCAGGGAGATTCCTGGCCAAGAAAGCCACAATGAAGCTCCCTAAGGCAAGGGAGCCATGGTATCCCAAGACAGAGTAAAATGCAGTAACTGAGCCCTTGTTGCACACAATGATGATTCGACCATGCTCAGAGTGTGCATCAATGTCAATAGAGGGAGGAGAAACTTGAATCCAAATTGCACAGAGAATAATTTGGATGAGGGTACAGATGGCTATGATGTAGTTGGGTGCCCCTGAAACAAGAAAGTATCTCATTCTTCCAGGGTTTGTGACTATGAAGGCCAGCAGCACAGTCACTGTTTTGGCCAACACAGTGGAAACAGCCACAGTGAATACAACTCCAAATGTGATTTGCTGCAGGATGCAGGTAGCTGAGTTGGGTTGGCCAATGAAGAGCAAGGGGCATAAGAAACAAAACATGAGTGAGATGAGCAATATGTAACTAAGATTCCGGTTGTTGGCCTTCACAGTGGGAGTGTCATGGTGCTTGACAAAGACCCCCAAAATCAGAACTGTGAATGCAGAGAACCACAACGCCATTAAGGCAAGAGCAATCCCCAAGGGATCTTCGTAGTTCAGAAAGATCACTGCACTGTGAATGCACTTGTCCTGCTCTGTTGGCATACTCGTCCTCTGGACATCTCACAAATTTTTTCACATCTGATGAAGAGAGAAAAGTATGATTAATGCAGCTTCAGTCATTTCTTGACATATTACAATTAAGTGTGTTGAAGAATTGCAATATCTGCATTTGTTTCTGATGATGTAATTGAAGTACATTGTGAATACCAATGCTTCCATTTCAAAATACTCATTAATTATTTTATGAGGATTTAAATCAATCATTATGTTGTCTATTTCACTGTGTTGATGATGCCATTTGCCATATTATCAGAAAGCACGTATAATTTCAGTACATTTTGAATGCTATGATGAAAGGACTTCAACTGGTAAATTGACAGAGGCTAAAATCATTAACCATTATTTTGCACAGTGTGTATTGTAAAGTCTTAGATTCCATGGTTGTTGTGCCTGCTAAAGACTTTCTGTCTGTTTTATGAATGCTGTTCTTGTAATTGATGGAGACTGCGTTTTTTCTTTGGACTTATCCTGTGGTACACTTTCTAGTATCAAATGACCAGCCCAAACACATTGACATAGAGGAAATACTAAACAGAATCTTTAGGGACCCTTGGAGTCTGCACATGACATGTCAAGACCAAGTTCTCAACACAAAGTATATTTATTTGCACCAGAGGACTATGGCCAGAAGAGAGGAGGCAAAATCATAGATAGGGAATGAAGAGAAGGATAAAGCAACAAGAGAGACGGGGAAGGGGTTTTTGGACAGGGAGGACAAAGAACTGCCCCTGAATAGAGAGGACAGATATGTGGCCTTTAGGAAAATGGCAGTGTATAAAGGAAAAGTGGGAACCCCATGTTAGGATGAAGCATTTAATTTTGATTGGATATATTAATTAAAAGAGCCACAAGGGAGTTTTTGATAATTGTACTTCAATACTTAGGTAGCTGGACCTTGATAATCAGCCTCAGGAGGAGAAAGTGGCCAAATAAGGGAATAGACCCAGGTGGCTATCTTTAGGAATGTAGCCTCATTTCTGTTGCTATAAAGTGAACCATGACCACAGTTGCTATGGGCCACAGGAATATATTATAAGAACTCAGCTGGTTATGGGAAAGCCACCACCTGAAGAGATTAAGAAATTCCTTCAGAGGAATCCAAATTCCAAGGAGCATTTGGTGTTATTTGGCTTGTTATATATCAGCTGTCTTCTGTTATGAGAATCATGTGTGCTTTCATAGCTTTCCCAATTGATTTTTCCCTAAGAATTGCTAACAGTGTGAACTGATCACTCTTTGGACATATATATTCAAAGCATCTGAAGAACATCCCCAGGAAAGGCTTCCTTCCCCTCAACCCATCCATTTCCTCCCTTTGAACACTGGAATCAGATATCCCCTTAACCTTAATTGAAGGACTAACAACAGTCCAAACCACCACATAATAAGTCTCCTGAATTAAGGTAAATACCACACAGAGACACCGCCTAGGTCTGCTGGATCTTAAGTAATAGCTTCACACAATTTAGCTCAGACCCTCCTTTTCTTATAGCCTTCCTAACTTTATAGACCTCTAACTCCTTACCTAATCACTTCTAGAAATATTTAGATAACCTTGTATGCTGACAGCTATGCACAGTCAGAACCCCAGTTCAAGCCTCCCTGTAATTATTGTCATTGGCAGCATCCAATCACAGGTCCATCTACAGACTGAGGAAAGTACCTTATCAGAGATGCCTCTGTACCCTCTAAGAACAGACTTAAAGGTCCAGACTAGCTGTTTGAGAAGGCCTGGCAGATGTGCCAAATAAGCTTAACTACCTGCTTTCCCAAATCTTACCTCTAGTTCTATATCTCCCTTTAACTATCATCAGAGGCATCTAGCTGTACACAGGCTGCCTACCGACTGATCAGACTTTCCCCCACCCTGCAGACAAACCACAGATAGCTTGGACAGATAGGTGCCACAGGATAAAAGGAAGCCGTTTTATTTTCTCCCATTGACATAGCAACTTATAGATTCTTAATATTTTCTACCAATCATGTTTAAGATTATAGTTGAGCACATAAGATCCCTCGTCTTAGATATTATCTGAATTTAGCCTTTAGTTAATTCATTTCCCCATTAGTAACTTCCCTTTTGTGTTGCAAATGATAATTAACAATTACTGCCCTGGCATATGATTCTTATCATCCCTCCTTTTGACCCTGGAAGCCTGGAAGTCAAGGGACGACTGCTTGTAAGTATACTGGGACTCCCAGGTCACAGAGAACAGAGAAGAAGATTGGGAAGAATAAATAACTGGACTAAGAGCTCGGGGTACTGTAGATATAACCAACCATCTTTTTAAATAAGAAACACAGAGCCAGTGTAAAGATAAAAGCCCAAGAGGTCAGAGCTAAGAGCCTTACCCACCTGCTGCAGCTAGCCTCTTCAGCCAAGAGACCTACTTCCTGTTTGTTTGTCTTTAAATAGACTTTCTGTTCTGCTTTCTCATTGGTTGTAAACCCAACCACATGACTGCCTCGTCACTGCCTGTCTGTACAGACCTCCAGACACACATTGGAGCATGTGTTTCCAATGCTGGCTGTATCCTTGAACACACAGAGATCTACCTAGCTCTGCCTACCAAGTGCTGGGATTAAAGGCATGCACCACCACCGCCTGACTCTGCTATGGCTTGCTATTAGCTCTGACTCCCGGGCAACTTTATTTATTAACATACAAATAAAATCACAATTCAGTACAAATAAAATATCACCATAGGGTACTGAGATTCTGTTTCCTGAAAATAGTTCTCACCATTAATTGTTCTCTCTCCTGAGCCCCTGGGATGTATAATATTAAGGCTAGTCCTTCAAATATTATACAAGACACAGTAGTTCCTATGAAGGAAAACATTTAAATGAGTGGCTTATAGTTCAGAGGCTCAGCCTGTTATCATAATGATGGGCCATGTTGCTATTCAGGCAGACACGGTGCTGGAGAAAAAGTTGAGCTTTTACATATTTTGATCCATAGGCAACATAAAGTAAGCTATCTCATTGTGTATGGCTTCAGATCTTAAGGGGCCTTGAAGTCTTCATCCACAGTGACACACTTCCTCCAATAAGACTACACCTTCTCCAACAAGACCACACCCTCTGATGAAGCCAATTTTATTCAAACTATGACTAGAATCCAAGGGATCTTAGCAAGGCAAAAGGAATGGGGGAGAATCACAGGACTTGCTAGAACCATATTTGCTGTAATCAGTCTCACTAGAGTTCCTTCAGAATCAGTAAGTTGTGTGTGTGTGTGTGTGTGTGTGTGTTTATGTGTATGTGTGTCTACAAGTAAAAGTAACAACAGAGCTCCAATATTAGAGTGTTTGTGTTTATATGAGGAAAATAGGAGGATGAGAATGAGAGAAGAATGTTACATAAATATAATTTTTATGTTTTTAAATGCAAAACATTAAATAAATAAATATGTCCTCACTTGGGACCTCATCTGGCATTAGGAATGCTTTAACTCTGTGTCTTGTTTATAAGAAAGAGTAACTATATTGAAGGTAGAAACCTCTGTACATACTTATTTAAATGCCTTACCTCTTTATTCCATCACCTTTGGGAATAGACAACCACTTTCCTCCTTCACTAATTTCTGTCTATGTGAGACCCAGACTATGTGAGTGTACTCAAGTGTGAAGTATATATTGATATAATACCATGACTTTTCTCCTTCACTAATTTCTGTCATTATGAGACCCAGACTATGTGAGTGTACTACTGAAGTGTGAAGTAGATATTGATATATTACCATGATCACAATAAAAGAAGAACACTCAATCAAGAGTGATAGCACAGAAGGTTTGTTTTGAGGAATAGTACCCCATCCATAAGTTGCAATTCTACCATGGAAAGTTTATGAAATGAGACTATATTTGCTCTGAATCATCGAATAATTGAATAGATTGATGACGTGCTTCTAGGATTTAAGTCTTTTTTCTTGAACAATGCATTTATGGACCCATGTAATAGGTTAATTTGTTTAGTGGAATGGAAAGTTGTCTCAGTTGTGAGGAGGATGTACTGCTCTTGCAGAAGAACTGTTTTCAGTTCCAAGAACCCATCTTGGGTGTCTCACAACTGGCTGTCACTCTAACTAAGGGGGCCTTGGATGCCTCTCACATGCACCTGCAATTGTGTACACAAAACCACCCATCTCACATACCTATACATAATTAAAGAAATAATAAAAAATTTTGGTTAATTGTTGTTGTATTCATTGTTGTAAATACTGTTTACTCTTACATGTTTTTATATTTAAAAGAGTTTCATTAAAGTTTGTGTAATTAAAATGGAGTATGTTGTATGTGTGAGTGCATAAAGATCAGAACACAACCTCTAGGGGATGGAAACCTCTTCCTGCTACATGGGCCCTAGGGATGAATTCATCAGCAGATTTAGTACCAAGGGATATAATTTCTGAAACACCTTACTGGCCATAAATGTCCTTTAAGGTCTTTCATTATATAGGATGACAGTCAAAATGAGAGAAAAATCTATGTATCTGCCATTTTTATGTAACCAACTCTAAACAAATATTCATTTAACTAACATGGGCTGTGTAGCTGACAACACCATTTAAAATAACTGTGTCTAGCTGCTTTCATACAAAACCATTTTAATCTTCTACTTTTTGAGGTTATTAACTGTGTGCTGTATATAAACAAATTGACTATAGGACTCAATATTTTCTACATTATGTGCCAACACTTATCCACAATTCCATAGATTCAAATCATACTGAAACTTTGAAAAGGGGGCTCTCTGGATATTGCTCGAAATCTTCTTTATCATACGGAACAGATTCTTATAATTTTACAAGTAATTATTTCTACTATTCCTTATTCTTACAGAGGACTTAGATTTGGTTTCTAGTACCCACAGAAAAGAGCTCAATGTATCTGATGCACTAGTCTATTCTCCATTGATTTCCTGAATGTACATGGGACCTATCTTATTTAAAGACACATATGTAGATGTAACTAACTGTCTTATTAAATAAGAAACACAGAGCCAAGGTAAAGATAAAAACCCAAGAGGTCAGAGTTAGGAGCTTACCCGCGTGCTGCTGGCTAGCTTCTTCCGCCAAGAAACCTCTCCGAAAAGAAGGGAGCTACTTCCTGTGCGTTTAATCTTATAAAGAGTTCTGGTTCTTCCTTCTCATTGGTTGTAAACCCAACTACGTGGCTGTCTCATCACTGCCTCTCTGTACAGACCTCCAGGTCTATGGTTGGTATTGAGATTTAAGGGAGTGTGTCTCCAACGCACAGAGATCTACCTAGTTCTGCTTACCAAGTGCTGGGATTAAAGGCGTGCACCACCATGCCCAGCTCTCGCTATGGCTTGCTAAACTCTGACCTCTGGACAACTTTATTTATTAACATACAAATAAAATCACATTTCAGTACAAATAGAATACCACTATACACATACAGACATGGAAATAGAAAAAAATATTATTAAAAATGTATGACTGGAATCTATTCTACATGTAGTTCCAGAAAAAAATTAGTCACTAGTTACGACATTGTGTAGAATTCCCTCACATTATAGTTTTATTATGAAAACTGTTTCTTCGAGAAAAGAACATCTACAATGGATTTTCAATGAGTCGAAGATGTTTGTCATCACATAACATGCTACTTAAAGTGACATTGTTAATGATCATAGTCCTATAAAAACTAATTTGGGAAAGTGATATGGTTTATTTGTGCAGTGCTATTTTAGAACCTTTGATTATCCCAGTGTGTTTGGGAGAGGATGATCTATGTGAAAGATTTATCTTAGCTTGTCTTAACACTCACTTGTCTCATTAGAAACTTCATTTTCTGGGCCGGGGATGCAATCAAAACAACAGGCTGCAATTCCCTCCTGCAAGAATTTTCTGAATCCAGGACCACTATCAGCACTGCACACAGAGGGAGGCATCTGAGGAAAATTAGACACATGGTGATATCAGGAGTTTTACCTACTCCTTCCACAACTATATTTTATTAGCATTTTGAAATATTGTATATTTAAATTAAGCTTATTTTACATATGAGTGGTGACATTAAACTTAGTATATTTTGTAATGCCCAAGAAGTAAATGTATGAAAACAATCCGATGTGAAGTTGAGTAGCTTCTGAATCTTAGAAATTTAGGGAAAAAATGGGTTGTTTTCTATGGGCAAACACCATAGAGTGTAAACTTATTTTTCTAGTTAATTTTCATCACTTTGACAGAAAGTCCATTGAAATGTTAGAGGGAAACCTAACTAAAATATTTCTCTCCAATGAACTAGCTGCTGTCATATTATTTATGCATTTTATTAATGGGTGATTGATGTAGGAGTGTCCAGTCCACTGTGGGCAGTACTGTCTCTAGACAGAGCTGTAGGAGAAATCTAGCAGAGTAAGCCAGTAAGCAGTGTTCCTTCAGAGTTTAGTTGCAGTCTCCAGATTTCTACTTTGTCTTTCCTTTACTGTAAATCATGAGCCTAATCAACCCTTCCTCCTCAGTTTGCTTATGGTCAATGTAATCACAGCAGCAGTGCAGCAAGCTAGGATAAATGAATATCTGAAACATGGGAAATATCTCTTCAAATCTCTGATAGGAAACATGAACTCCAATAAATACCACTGCAAAGCATGACAAACAAAATGTAAAGAGAAAAACAGTTAAATAGGCAGAGCCTGGTGCATTTGTGGTGAGGAAGTGCTGGATTGGTATGTACTGAGCTTGAAGGTAGAAAGTTTCCTGAGGTCAAAGTGCCTTACAAAGGCTGAAAGTATTTGGGGAACTGGAATAAAAGTTAGATAGTTTAATTAAAAGATTTCTTAAAGTTTAAAATACAAAAACTTTGTATAATCAAAACCTGATGATAGTGATCTACATACTGGTTTAGACAGCTGCTGATTGTTGCATACTCATTTTGCATCCTTTGTTCAGTATTGAGTTGTGTGTCAAACTCACAGTGTCTCTTATGCATGGCCTCTTTCACTTTCTACACAATATGATTAACTACAAATTTCTGTTGTGGTTTTCTTAAAACAGGATCTCATAATGGGCTGCTGGTATACCTCAACTATTTATATAGAGTTGGTTATCTTAGATCATATAGATATCTTCCTCTCCTGCCTCCTGAATGCTGGGATTAAATGTGTATGCTATCAGTGGGCACATTTCTTCCCTTATTTATGTATTTCATATTTACCATTAATTCTTGTACTTGCTAAGTTTAGGGACAATTTTCAAGAAGTGTGGAGAATATATATATATATATATATATATATATATATTTGTCCAATTTCTTTTTTATGAAATTATTTATTTCACTTACCAACCATAATTGCCTCTCCCTCCACTCACCCGGTTTCCTTTCCACACTTCCTTTCTACCACCCTATCCACTCCTCAGAAAGAGTAAGGCCTCCTACAGGAGTCAACAATGCATGGCATACCAAGTTGAGGCAGGAACAAGTTCTTCCCCCCTGCATCAAGGCTGAGTAATTAATCCCACCATAGGGTATAGTTTCCAAAAGGCAGCTCATGTACCAGAGACAGATCTTGGTCACTCTGCTAGGGACTACAAATAGATTCAGCTACATAATTATCACCCACATGCAAGGGGCTTAGGTAGGTACCATGGAGGCCAGCTGCTCTAGGCCTAGAGACTCTAAGCTCCTACTATTCGGGTCAGCTTTCTCTGTGGGTTGCCCTGTCATTATCTTGACCCCATTTGCTCAAATAATCCCTTTCCCCTCTATTCAACTGTACTCCTAGAACATGGCCCAGTGCTTAGCTCTGAATCTCTGCATCTGCTTTCATAGTTATTGGATGAAGATTCTATGAAAGAATTAGGGTAGTCACCAATCTGATTGCAGGAGAAGGCCGGTTCAGGCACCCCCTCTAGGTGTCACAGCTGGGGTCATTCTTGGGAAATCCTGGGAGTTTCTCTCGCACCAGGTTTCTTTCTAACCCGGTAATGCCATAATGCCCCACTCTATCAAGATGTCTCTTTTATTGTTCTCTCTCTCTCTCTCTCTCTCTCTCTCTCTCTCTCTCTCTCTCTCTC
>CABHPQ010168820.1:24838-55561 GCA_902168405.1 Peromyscus aztecus
CTCTCTCTCTCTCTCTCTCTCTCTCTCTCTCTCTCTCTCTCTCTCTCCATCCCTCCCCAAACTGGACCATCCAAACCCCTCATGTCTCCATCCCCCATCCCCTCTCCTCTACCCCCAGGATTTTACCCAGGAGATCTCATCAATTTCCCCTTCCTAGGATGATCCATGAGTCCCTCTTAAGGTCTTCCTTGTTACCTAGCTTCTCTGGGGCTGTGGAGTGTAGCCTGGATTTCATTTGCTTTCCATCTAATATCCACTAATGAATGAGGACTTACTGTGTTTGTGTATCAGGGTCTAAGTTACATTACTCAGGATGATGCCCCCTCATCCAAAGAATGGATAACGAAAAAGTGGTACATTTACACAATTGAGTATTACTCAGCAGCAAAAAAAAAAAAAGGAAAGATCATCCTTGTCCAATATCTGCTCATTTCTTTAGAGGGAGGTTCTCTATATGAAACCCTAGCTCATTTGAACTCACGATGCATGCCAGAGTGGCCAAAAACTGGGAAGGTTCCTGTCCTTCTGAGAGTTTTGATTAAAGATATACACCACCAAGAATAACTGGCCTCCGTGATGATTTTAATGGAAATTCTTTCAGTTTCTCTCCCTGTAGTACAATGTTGTCAATAGGATTGCCATAGAAAAAAATTTAATGTGATCAGGCTGGAATAATAAAAAGAAAGCCTTATTAATCAAGATATCCTCCTATTTTGTCAGGTTTTTGTTTGTTTTAAATCTTAAATCTGAATTGATGCTGGACTTTGGTAAGAGCCCTTTCTGCACATATTTGGATAATCATATAGTCCTATGCTTGAGTCTATTTTTGTGCAGCGTTTACTTAGCAGATAGATCTGCATATGTTGAACCATCCTATATCCCTGGAATGAAGTCATGTTTGTCACATGGACAGACCTTTCTGTTATGTTGTTAGTTACATTAGTCAGTGTTTAGTTGAGAATTTTTTCCATCCATGTCCATCAAAGTGTTTAGTCTCTCATTTTCTATTATGTTCCATTTCCTCAAAATCATTTCCCTCATATTTATAGAAAGGATCTCTCAATGTTTGTAAGCTCAGTTTGTTTTTCGAAGCAAAAATGAATGTTGTTTTTTACAAAACAATCTTGTCATTTGTGTATTATTAATAGAGAATGTGAAGATTAACATTATATTGTTATTGAGAATTATTTACTAATTTTTGTCCATTTTGTTATTGCAATATTTGTTATAGATATTGATATATCTTACTGTGTTTGTGTATCAGGGTCTAAGTTACATTACTCAGGATGATGCCCCCTCATCCAAAGAATGGATAAAGAAAAAGTGGTACATTTACACAATTGAGTATTACTCAGCAGCAAAAAAAAAGGAAAGATCATCCTTGATATATATATCAATATATTGATATATATATATCAAATAAATTTATATAAATATATAATATATTTATATATATTATATATATATTTATATATTATATATAAAACATTATATATATATCTATAATATATATATATATTGATATTGTTTTTCTGTCTGTGTTCTTTTTTTTATTTTTTAAATTACACTCATGATATTCATTAATTACACTCATGATATTAATCACATTTGTGGTATTCATAGATTACATTCACAGTATTCATTCAATTATATATATATATATTTTTTAAATGCCGAATGTCATTTATTGAAGGGGGGAGGGGGTCTTAAATACAGGCTTACAGCACAATGGGAGGACCCTGGAGGGCAGAAGTTCACTATTGATGTTTTACAATCTTACTTCTAATCTCTTAACGCCCAATGTTCAGGATACACAGACAAGGAACTTCTCTTAAGCATTCAGGAGGGTGGAACCTGGCAGGGAATTAGCATAGGGAGAATATCAAGTTCAAGATGCGCAAGCAAGACAGCAGTTACCCAAAACGGGGGCCAGGGCCCTACAGGTCCCCCTTTTGTTAAAACATGAGCTTCTGGTTGCATGGGATGTCAGCAGGTCACCTTCCCGTAATGGAGACGCCTGCCCAGGCCACACAGGTGCTCTGTCTTAGGTTGGTGAATGCCCCCCAGGCATTACCCGTCTCTGAATACTCATTTTCTTTCAGGCTCAATCGTGTGTGAGCTGCATAGTTAATTGCTGCCAAAGATCTCAAAGTGGCACTGGGCTTGCAATCTGTGTGTTTGATACAGAAAAGACCAACAGAAGGTCCTATCTCACCCATAGCCAGTAGGTTAAAGGCAACTGAGCCATTCCCTTCCTTAACAAGTCATACTATATGTTGGTGTCCTTGTAAGATAGTATCCCAAAAGCAACTGGAACTTGAGTTTATAAATATATAATTTTCAAAGCCAATCGAGGTGTACATAACTACTGAATTAAATTTATCATGTCCAATAGAATGAAAGATTAAGTAACTGTGGTAGCTACTTTTGTTACCAAGGTCTCCATTGTGCTAGCTGTAATAAGCAATTATGAAATGGTAATCCCAGAAAGAGTAGCAGTGGTGGGCACCATTTCTATAACAGCAACAGTGGCAGCAGCAATGTCAAATTCTCTTCTGGATTGTGTGGACATCCGGCATGGATACAACTCCAGTAACACGTACCGCCAAGGCCCATTTTTCTTGATCCCAGCATGACTTTAGCTGGCAGCTCTTCTGGAGAATCCAATCTCATGGCTACAGTTCCTAGGCTTACATTAATTCTTGCCAAAGCTGGCAATATTGGGCTCTCAATCTCCATTGGTATCAGAAGGGTAGATTTTTTCATGAAGACCCATTAGGTCTCTGTCATGCTGGGCTTCAGCAGCAGCCACAGGGCACGTTCAGTGCTCAGGAATCCAAAGAGGAACCTCATTGTCCTGAGGAAAGACATAAAGAGAACCCCGGGGCCACACCAACACTAGATCGGGTCTCCTCCACGTGCTAGTAGAAAGATCCTTCCATCACTCCAGAGGGTGATTTGCAACAGGAGCTCTCCAGAGCTTATCTGCATTGGATATTCCAGCAGAATCCACCAGTAAACTCCAGCAGAATCCACCAATAAAAAATTTTAAATATATAAAACAAGAGAAAGAATAGAATGTGGAGAGGAATGATGAGTTCCTAGTTCTCTCTTTTTTTGCTTTAGTAAGATATTTGTTTGTTTGTTTGTTTAATATTTCAATTTTTTCTTTTATTTTTATTTATTTTTTATTGTTTAAAATTAATTAATTTATTTATTTTTCTATTATCAGCTTGATAGAGTATGTATTCTTATCTTAATAGTAAGATGTTTCATTGAGGCTTGCTCAGTGATTGAGTAAAACGGAAATTTATAATAAGCCACAGTCGTCCTAGGGACCTCCATGCTATATATATAGCCTTCATGGTTCTGTGGGTTATAGTCTGATTGTTCTTTATTTTATATCTAGAATCCACTTATGAGTGAGTACATACCATGATTGTCTTTCTGGGTTTGGGTTACCTCACTCAGGATGATATTTTCTAGTTCTATCCATTTGCCTGCAAATTTCATGCTTTCATTGTTTTTCTCTGCTGAGTAGTACTCCATTGTGTATATGTACCACATTTTCTTCATCCATTCTTCAGTTGACGGGCATCTAGGTTGTTTTCAGGTTCTGGCTATTACAAATAGTGCTGCTATGAACATAGTTGAGCATGTATCTTTATGATATGAATCAGCATTCCTTGGGTATATGCCCAAGAGTGGTATGGCTGGGTCTTGAGGTAGTTCGATTCCTAATTTTCTGAGAAACCACCACACTGATTTCCACAGTGGTTGTCTAAGCTTGCATTCCCACCAACAGTGGAGGAGTGTTCCCTTTGCTCCACATCCTCTCCAACATTGACTCTCATTGGTGTTTTTGATCGTAGCCATTCTGACAGGTGTAAGGTGGTGTCTCAGAGTCGTTTTGATTTGCATTTCTCTGATGATTAAGGATGTTGAGCATTTCTTTAAATGTCTTTCAGCCATTTGTGATTCTTGTTTTGTGAATGCTCTGTTTAGCTCTTTAGCCCATTTTTTAATTGGATTGTTTAGTATTTTGATGTCTAGTTTCTTGAGTTCTTTATATACTGTGGAGATCAATTCTCTGTCACATGTGGGGTGGTGAAGATCTTTTCCCATTCTGTTGGCTGTCTTTTTGTCTTATTGACTGTGTCTTTTACTTTGCAAAAGCTTCTCAATTTCGAGAGGTTCCATTTATTAATTGTTGTGCTCAGGGTCTGTGCTGTTGGTGTTATATTTAGGAAATGGTCTCCGGTGCCAATGCATTCAAGAGTACTTCCTACTTTCTTTTCTATTGTTTAGTGTAGCTGGATTTATGTTGAGGTCTTTGATCCACTTGGACTTGAGTTTTGTGCATGGTGACAGATATGGATCTATTTGTAATCTTTTACATATTGACATCCAGTTACGCCAGCACCATTTGTTGAAGATACTTTCTTTTTTCCATTGTATAGTTTTGGCTTCTTTGTCAAAAACCAGGTGTTCATATGTGCATGAATTTATGTCAGGGTCTTCAATTTGATTCCATTGGTCCGTATTTCGGTTTTTATACCAGTACCAAGCTGTTTTTATTACTATAGCTCTATAGTAAAGTTTGAAGTGAGGGATGGTGATGCCTCCAAAGGTTGCTTTATCGTATAGGATTCTATTAGCTATCCTGGGTCTTTTGTTTTTCCATATGAAGTTGAGTATTTTTCTTTCCAAGTCTGTGAAGAATTGTGTTGGGATTTTGATGGGGATTACATTGAATCTGTAGATTGCTTTTGGTAAGATTGCCATTTTTACTATGTTAATCCTACCTACCCATGAGCATGGGTGATCCTTCCATTTTCTGATATCTTCTTCAATTTCTTTCTTTAGAGATTTAAAGTTCTTATCAAAAAGGTCCTTCACTTGTTTAGTTAGTGTTATCCCAAGGTATTTTATATTATTTGTGGCTATTGTAAAGGGTGGTGTTTCTCTGACTTCTTTCTCAGCCCTTTTATCATTTGTGTGTAGGAGGGCTACTGACTTATTTGAGTTGATCTTGGATCCTGCCACTTTACTGAAGGAGTTTTTCAGCTGTAGGAGTTCCCTAGTAGAGTTTTTGGGGTCATTTATGTATACTATCATATCATCTTCAAATAGTGCAAGTTTGACTTCTTCTTTCCCAATTTGTATCCCTTTGATCTCCTTTTGTTGTCTTATTGCTGTAGCTAAGACTTCTAGTACTATATTGAATAAATATGGGGAGAGTGGACAGACTTGTCTTGTTCCTGAATTTAGTGGTATTGCTTTGAGTTTCTCTCCGTTTAATTTGATGTTGGCTGTTGGCTTGCTGTAAATTGCCTTTATTATGTTTAGGAATGTTCCTTGTATTCCTGATCTTTCTAAGACTTTTATCATGAAGGGGTGTTGGATTTTGTCAAAGGCTTTTTCAGCATCTAATGAGATGATCATGTGGTTTTTTTCTTTCAGTTAGTTTATATGGTGTATTACATTGACAGATTTTTGTATGTTGAACCATCCTTGCATCCCTGGGATGAATCCTACTTGGTCGTGATGGATAATTTTTTTGATGTATTCTTGGATTCGGTTTGCCAATATTTTGTTGAGTATTTTTGCATCAATGTTCATGAGGGAGATTGGTCTGTAGTTCTCTTTCTTTGTTGCATCTTTGTGTGGTTTGAGTATCAGGGTAATTGTAGCCTCATAAAAAGAGTTTGGTAGTGTTCCTTCTGTTTCTATTGTGTGGAACAATTTGAAGAGTATTGATATTAATTCTTCTTTGAAAGTCTGGTAGAATTCTGCACTGAAACCATCTGGTCCTGGGCTTTTTTTGGTTGGGAGACTTTTGATGACTGTTTCTATTTCTTTAGGGGTTATTGGTCTATTTAAATGGTTTAACTGGTCTTGATTTAACTTTGGTATGTGGTATTTATCCAGAAAATTGTCCATTTCTTCCTGGTTTTCCATTTTTGTGGAGTATAGGTTTTTGAAGTATGATCTGATGCTTCTCTGGATTTCCTCATTGTCTGTTGTTATGTCTCCCTTTTCATTTCTGATTTTGTTAATTTGGGTGCTCTCTCTTTGCCTTTTGGTTAGTTTGGCTAGGGGTTTGTCTATCTTGTTGATTTTCCCAAAGAACCAACTCTTTGTTTCATTGATTTTTTTGTATTGTTCTCTTGTTTTCTATTTCGTTGATTTCAGCCCTCAATTTGATTATTTCCTGGCATCTATTTCTCCTGGGTGAGTTTATTTCTTTTTGTTCTAGAGCTTTCAGTTGTGCTTTTAATTCATTGATATGGGATTGCTCCCTCTTCTTTATGTGTGCATTTAGAGCTATGAATTTTCCTCTTAGCACTGCTTTCATAGTGTTCTATAGGTTTGGGTATGTTGTACTTTCATTTTCATTGAATTCTAGGAAATCTTTAATTTCTTTCTTTATTTCTTCCTTGACCCATTGATGTTTCAGGTGGGTATTATTCAGTTTCCATGAGATTGTAGGCTTTCTATAATTTTTGTTGTTGTTGAAGTCTAACTTTAAGGCATGGTGGTCTGATAAGATACAGGAGATTATTCCAATTTTTTTGTATCTGTTGAGATTTGTTTTGTGACCAAGCATGTGGTCAATTTTTGAGAAGGTTCCATGGGGTGCTGAGAAGAAGGTATATTCTTTTGTGTTAGGATGGAATGTTCTGTAGATATCTATTAAGTCCATTTGAGTCATAACATTTCTTTGTTAAGTTTCAGTCTGGTAGATCTGTCTTTTGGTGAGAGCGGTGTGTTGAAATCTCCCACTACTAATGTGTGGGGTTTGATGTGTGTTTCAAGCTTTAGTAATGTGCCTTTTATGAATGTGGGTGCTTTTGTATTTGGGCATAAATGTTTAAAATCGAGTCTTAATCTTGGTGGAGTTTTCCTGTGATAAATATGTAATGTCCATCCTGATCTCTTTTGATTGATTTTAGTTTGAAGTCTATTTTATTAGGTATTAGGATAGCTACACCAGCTTGTTTCTTAGGTCCATTTGCTTGGAAAGTCTTTTCCCAGCCCTTTACTCTGAGGTAGTGTCTGTCTTTGAAGTTAAGGTGTGTTTCTTGTATGCAGCAGATGGATGGATCCTGTTTTCTTATCCATTCTTTAGTCTGTGTCTTTTTATAGGTAAGTTGAGACCATTGATATTGATGGATATTAATAACCAGTGATTGTTATTTCCTGTTATTTTTTTTTGGTCATGTTATGTTGTCCTTCTTTGGTGTTTGTTGGTGTGGGTTTATCTATTGCCTGAGTTTTCATGGGTGTGTTTAGCTTCTTTGGGTTGGATTTTTCCCTCTAGTGCTTTCTGTAGGCCTGGGTTTGTGGATAGGTATTGATTAAATCTGGTTCTATAATGGAATATTTTGTTTACTCCACCTATGGTGATTGAGAGTTTTGCTGGGTATAATAGTCTGGGTTTGCATTCGTGGTCTCTTAGTGTCTGCATAACATTTGTCCAGGACCTTCTAGCTTTCATAGTCTCTATTGAGAATTCTGGTGTTATTCTGATGGATTTGCCTTTATATGTTACTTGGTCTTTTTCCTTTGCAGCTCTTAATATTTTTTCTTTGTTCTGTATGTTTAGTGTTTTGATTATTATGTGGCGAGGGGACTTTTTTTTTGGATCCAGTCTATTTGGTGTTCTGTAAGCTTCTTGTATCTTCATAGGTATTTCTTTCTTTAGGTTAGGAAAGTTTTCTTCTATGATTTTGTTGAATATATTTTCTGTGCCTTTGAGTTGGTATTCTTCTCCTTCTTCTATCCCTATTATTCTTAGGTTTGGTCTTTTCATGGTGTCCCAGATTTCTTGGATGTTTTGTGTTATGACATTTTTGTCTTTAGTGTTTTCTTTGACTGACGAATCTATTTTCTCTATTGTGTCTTCAGTGTCAGAGATTCTCTGTTCCATCTCTTGTATTCAGTTGGTTACGCTTGTTTCTGTAGTTCCTGTTTGCTTAGTCAGGATTTCTATTTCCGGCATTCCCTCAGCTTCTGTTTTCTTTGTTGTCTCAATTTCATTTTTCAGATCTTGGATTGTTTCTTTCATCTGTTTAATTATTTTTTCTTGGCTTTCTTTGATTTCTTCCAATTTTTTGTTTGTTTTTTCTTCCATTTCTTTAAGGGAATTTTTTATTTCCTCTTTAAGGGAGTTTTTCATTTCCTCTTTAAGGGAATTTTTTATTTCCTCTTTAATGGAGATTTTCATTTCCTTTTTAAGGGCCTCTATCATCTTCTTAAAGTCATTTTTAAGAGTGATTTCTTCTGTTTCTTCTGTCTTGGTATGTTCAGGCCTTGCAGGTTTAGAATCACTAGTTTTGGATGTTGCCATATAGGTCTTTATGTTGTTGCCTGTATTTTTGCACTGGTGTCTACTCATCTCTTCCTCTGCTCGGTGCAGGTGGTGTCTGTGTCTGAGAGTGCCTCTCTTGTTCTAATTTTTAGTCTTGGTTCACTAGGAGTTCTTGGTTAAATTGGTACTGATGGGCTGTTTCTTCAGGAGCAGCTGATCTCAGTCAATGAAGTATATACTTATGATTCTGGTGATCTGGTTCGGTGGCTGTGCGGCACCTTCTTCTGTGTTCTCGGGTCACGTTTTGCTCATTCGTCAACTCCTCAGCAGATCTTGTTTCCTCAGACTTCAAACTGTAGGGATCTGAATCCTCTCCCGGATGGATTTCAGCTGAGCAGGGTAGTCTCACCAACACCTCCAAGTTGCTGGGTTTCGCAGGGTCAGCAGCTGGGCCCTGGGTTGGCCTCAGACAGAGTGTTCAGATTCTTTCTGGTTCCGTCCCACGGAGATAGCTTCTTCCCCGGGTGTTGGGATTAAAGGCTTCCTTGTTCCAAGCTCTTGTTTAAGAGCTTGTTTTCACTAACTCTTCAGCGGGTAATAGCTCAGTTTCTGGTCTTTATTGCAACTGTGTTTTGGCGGCACAGCTGCCTGACTCCGCGTGGGCCTGCCTGCCTCTGCCGGCCACCACCAGGCCAACCTGCCGCTGCTGAGCCTACCTGCTTCTGTGGGCCACCGCCAGGCCTACCTGCCGCCTCCGAGTCTATCTGCCTCTGTGGGCCGCCACCGGGTCTATCTGCCTCTGCCTGTGGTGTTCTAATCTTGTCTTTGTCTTCATGACCACTTGTATTTATTTTACTTTTTCGTGTGTATGAGTTCTTCATGTGTCTTCCTTAGAAATGTTAGCATGGTTATGAATTCTTATAACTTACACACATCACTGAACATTGGTCTGTCTCTGTATTAGTTAGGGTTCTCTAGAGTAACAGAAATTATAAAAATGAATCTTTCTGTCTTTTTGTCTCCCTTACTATGTTCCTCTGATTCTCTCTTTTCATGTACATATATAAACAGAAAATGTATTAGGATGTCTTTTAGGAAGTGGTCTAGTTAATCTAATAATTGCTAGGTATAAATAGCAAGTCCAGGGAAGGAGAAACTTCTCATTCCATGATAATGTATGTCTCAGTTGATCTTCATTAAACACTTAAGTCCTATAGATTATGGTTCTAATACGAGGGAATAAATGGACTAATTTAGCAAGGTGAGAGCAAGCAGTCAAACAGCACAAGTTTCCTTTTTCTGTGTCCTTATGTAGGCTTCCAGAAGAGGGTATAGCCCAGATTAGAGGTGAATTTTCAATATTAAATGATGTAATTTAAAGTTGTGTCTTCCCAACTTAAGATCCAGATAAAAGATGTGTGATATTAAAAGATATCAATTATAGCCTATTGTGGAGGTGTCTTTGTGGATTTCTGTGGACCTCACTAGCACTTTGCTTCTTCCTATTCTCATGTGGTCTTCATTTATCATGGTCTCTTATTTCTTGTTCTCCCTCTCTGTTCTTGATCCAGCTGGAATCTCCTGCTCCCCTAAGCTCTCTTTCCCTTGAACTTTGCCCATCATTACCCCCACTCATGTCCAGGTTGTTCATGTAGATCTCATCCATTTCTCTGTCATTGGGTGATCCCTGTGTCTTTCTTAGGGTCCTGTTTTCTAGGTAGTCTCCCTGGAGCTGTGAGTAGCAATGGTTGAGAGAAAGCCTGAACTGACCTACTCTGGTGATACGATGGCCAAGCACCCTAATTTTCATGCTAGAAATCTCATCCAATGACTGAGGGAACCGGATGCAGAGACCAATGGCCAGGTCCCATGTGGAGCTCCAGGAGTCCAATTGGCAAGAAAGAGAAGGGTTTGTATGAGTGAGAATTGTTGAGACCAAGATTGGAAAAAGCACAGGAACAAATAGCCAAACTAATGGAAACACATGAACTATGAACCAACAGCTGAGGAGCCCCCAACTGGATCAGGCACTCTGGAAAAGTGAGACAGTTGATCTGTTTGGGAGGCATCCAGGTAGTGGGACCTGGACCTGTCCTCAGTGCATGAGCAGGCTGTTTGAAACCTGGGGCTTATGCAGGGACACTTTGCTCAGCCTGGGAGGAGGGGACAGGACTTGTCTGGACTGAATCTACCAGGTTGAATGAATCCCCAGGGGAGTCTTTGCCCTGGAGGAGATGGGAATGGAAGGTGGGCTGGGGGAAAGGAGGGGGGGCAGAAGGGGGATGGAGATGGGAATCCATGGCTGATATGTAAAATTAAATTAAAGTGTAAAGTAAAAAAATTATTAAAAAAATTTTAAAAAAGATATCAATTATAGGCATGATTCCTTTTCCTTCCTTCTTTCTATTTTTTGGTTTTGTTTCACAGACATGATTACTCTTTGTAGCTTTGGCTGTCCTAGAACTCAATTTGTAGAAGAGGCTGGCCTGGAACTCAAAGATCCAACTTCCTCTGCCTTCTGAGTGCTGGGATGTGGTGGTATTGTGTTCCCCAAAATATTGTGTACTTTAATAAACTTATCTGAGGTCAGAGACAGAACAGCCACAATATTAAACATGAGGATAGGCAGTGGTAGCACATGCCTTTAATCCTAGCATTCCAGAGACAGAAATCCCTCTGGATCTCTGTGAGTTCAAGGCCACATTGGAAACGGCCAGGCATGGTGATACACACCTTTAATCCCAGAAAGCCAGCCTTTAATCCCAGGGAGTGGTAGTAGAAAGCAGAAAGGTATATAAGGCGTGAGGACCAGAAACTTGAGGCATTTGGCCTGGAGAAGCATTGGGCTGGTTAAACATTCAGGCTTCTAGCAGCAGTTCAGCTGAGAGTCATTCGGATATGAGGACACAGAGGCTTCCAGTCTGATGAAACAAGACCAGCTGAGGATCTGGTGAGGTGAAGATAGCTGTGGTTTGTTCTGTCTCTCTGATCTTCCAGAGTTCACCCCAATAACTGGCTCAGGTTTGATTTTATTAATAAGAACTCTTTAAGATTCATGCTACAGCTGGGATTAAAGGCATGTATCACCATCACTCAGTATAAGACATGTCTTCCAATCTTAAAGATCTGGATAACAAGTGTATTTTCCTACTTGAAATTAAGTAAAAAAAAAAAAAAAAGCCTCTCAAGTATGCCTTTTATTTTTGAGGTTTAATAAATATGAGATGAGCTGGTCGGCAGTTGCGCACACCTTTAATTCCAGCACTAGGAAGGCAGAGCCAGGCAGAAATCTGTTTGTTTGAGGCTAGCCTGGACTACAGAGCAAGATCCAGGACAGGCACCAAAACTACACAGAGAAACCCTGTCTCAAAACCCCCCCCCCAAAAAAAACCAACCAGTAATAATAAATTCCAGATGTAGTCAAGTTTATACCCACGAAGAGCCTCCTTTGATTATAAAGGATAACTCTGTTGAGTATAGTAAGAGAGTTTGGCAGTTATATCTCTACCTACTTGAATTGCATCACTGATACTCTCCCCTTTTAAGAGAGTTCATGAAGGAATCTGCTGTTATCTAGAAGGGACCTTTCTAAGAAATGGGTTTCTCACTCTGCAGCCTTCAGTTTCCTTTCTTTACTTTTATAATTCAAATTTTAAGTAAAATATGTCATGGGGAGGTTTCTATCTGATATGTTTTTAGAATTTAAATGCCTCCTGTCTCTAGATATCCACATGCCTCCCTATATTGTGGAAAATTCCCACTGTATTTTACTGGATATACTGTTGATGTCTTGGTAAGCTCTTCTTCTTCTCTTCTGCTTCTTGTTTGTAAATTTGATCCTTTAATGCTATCCCCCTGGTCCCATATATCCTTCACTTGTCCTTATTTTTACCTTTGTCACAGTTTCGGTTTTCTAATTCTTCTGCCTTGTCTTCAAGTCTGCCATCTTGTCTCCAACTTGAAATATTCTGTTAGTGAGAATTTTTATTAGGATATTTATTGGATTTATTTTCCTTTCTTTACATGTTTTAGTTTGAATTTTTCATCATTTTATACCTTTTCAAATGTGTTAGTCACATGCTCACTCAGTTCCTTATTGTATGCAAGTTTTTGTGATCTCATTGCATTCTTGTGAAGGTGATTTTTGTTCTGTTTGATATTCTGGAATACTGTTACAATCATTCTTTGGATTCTTTCTTTAGGATGTCTTTGAACATACTCACATTTAAGCCAACGACTCTGACATTTGGATTTGTATTGATTTGATTTCTTTATATTTTTTCCTTTCTTCTGCATTGAAAATTTTATATCTGGGAGTAGAACACTGCTTGCAGTTTTCCTAATCTTCTGTATGCCTCCAGCAGATGTTTTTTGTACTACTCAAGTGAGCTTGGTTAGAGCACACTTGAAATTTCATTGCTGCTCTCTGAATGAACAGAAAGTTCAGTTTCTGGTTTTTGTTTTTGTTTTTGTTTTTGTTTTGTTTTTCAAGACAGGGTTTCTCTGTGTAGCTTTGCGCCTTTCCTGGAACTCGCTTGGGAGACCAGGCTGGCCTCAAACTCACAGAGGTCCACCTGCCTCTGCCTCCCGAGTGCTGGGATTAAAGGCTTGCACCACCACCGCCCGGCAAAAGTTCAGTTTCTGTACCTTCAGCTCATATGTCCTCTTCCCTGATAATAACTTTCCTTGTCATTCTGAAAAAGAATATTTTGTAGATTTTATATTATCTGATATCCATGGAATACAACTTTATTTCAAACTTGAGGACTTTTCTGAAGTTTGCTCCTTTAAATTTCATGCTACTTTATAGTCAGGAATTTGGAATTGTATACCATGAAACTACCCACATCAGAATTCATACCTATAACATACCTTAGACTTATAGTAGAATAAATCATTTATAAATTTTAAGAAGCCATTTATTTTTCTTCTACTACCTCCTCCCCACACACATAAGATACACTCTTGTTTGGATGAACTGTGAAAGAATTACTGGGGTCAAGAATTATTCCTCTAATGAATAATTTCTTTTACATAGGATATGCTTCATGGCTGGAAAATTGGATCAGTTGTCTATAACAATTCCTGATCAGATAAAAGCCCCAAGTTTGATTTTTAGCACCCACTGTGTGACCCTGAACTGTTTCCAATTCCCAGGGATCCAAATCATTTTTTTTGGCATTTATATGCACAAGGAATACCAGTGTTGCAGAGGCATCCATGCAGACAAGACATCCATACACATTTAATAGGAAAATGAAGGGAAAAAAAGAAAGAACAAAGTTATCATTCATAGGGTATTCATTTATTTATTTATTTTGGTTTTTTGAGACAGGGTTTCTCTGTGTAGCTTTGTGCCTTTCCTGGAACTCACTTGGTAGCCCAGGCTGGCCTCGAATTCACAGAGATCCACCTGCCTCTGCTTCCCAAGTGCTGGGATTAAAGGAGTGAGCCACCACCACCCGGCTCATAGGGTATTTAAATGGGTTATGAAAATATTATCTTAATGTGTGGTTAGAGATGTTGATCATTTAGGAACCTGTTGGTAAAAAGTCCCAAGGCAAATTGTATAATAATAATTAATGGTTTGCAAATGTTTACTTTAATCTCCTTACATTTAGCCTCAGTCTTTCAGCATCTATGTCAAATTTTCAGCAGAAAAAAAAGGACAATCACTGTGTAGTAATCAGAATGGCATCAAGAGGATATTGCTCACTTTACTGGAAATAATATAGTATAGTGGTAACAATCAATTTTCTTTTTATAGTAAAAACCAGAAACATTTTCTGCAGGGAGAAAATTTCACTGTATGGGTAGCATGCATGTCTGAGACCTTCAAAGAATTAATAAAATGTCACATCAAAAACTGAAAAGAAAAAACATAAAGAGGGAGGCTAGAAAGTGCTTCCTATTTTGGTAATCTGTTTCATTTCACTAATTACAAGGCAGGAGGTATGGACCCACTTGACTGTGTTACCGCTGTGTATCAGAAATTATTACAGTTAGGTCAGACCAACCTGTCTATTTCCTGTGGCCCACTCTATCACATCTTTATATAAAAGGAGCTGTTGACCATGTGGAAAATATGGACTAAACTCTCCTATCTTCACCTTGAGGCCAAATCCCTTTGGGAAATTCCAAACCTGGAAAATGTCATACTTTGCCTGTGCCTGTAGGGTTTCCCTCTGGTTCATATTCACTTTTTTTCCAGCAGGATTATTGAAGTGAGTCTTCCTCAGAAAGGAGTGTAGCTGAAAGAGAAGCAACATTTTACAGTGAATGTGCCTGTTCTTGAAGTCAGAAAATATACTGAATTCTTCTTAAAAGCTATGTTATTGAAGGTGTCCAGAGAAGAAATGTAATAAAAGTAAGTGGATAAATAAAAGTATCATAATCTTCCTAGAATTTAAATTCTTTCAGAGGAAACTACCAAAAAGAAACACAGACATACATACATACAGATACCAAACATTGATATGAAAAATGCACACACATAGAGTGAGAGAGAGACACGGACAGAGAGAGAGGGAATCCTATCCATAGAGACATGCGTACACCATAGAGCTACATACAATATACACATACTTAAATATGCATGTCAGACACACACATGAAAATAAAGTCATAAACAGGCACATGAATCGAATAGACACACAGAAACAGAAAACTGCCAAACACATAGGCTCACACACAAATGCACACTTTTATAGAAAAATACACACAAGGAGATGTACACAGATTGAAACACCTACAGAGAGAGACATTCTCATAGACAAATTTATCCTCACATCCAAAGACAAATTGACAGACAAAGAGACAGACAGACACACAGATACACATATGTGCAAGCAATATGAAAATAGACAAATAGTCACATGCAGACACATATAATGTAAAACACACACAGGAAGTTATACTCAGAAAGAAACTCCCATACAGAAAGACACAGACATGAGACAAAATTATGCTCAGTTCCACAGACAGATAAATATGCAGATAGACAGATAGATATGCAGATATATGTGCAAGAAACACATATATACACAGCAACACAGATATACACACAGATACACAGAAACATACTCCCATCCACAATGAGAAGAATCCATTCACACACATGTATACAAATGTATGTTCTGAAATGAATTATAGCACTGTTTCCTCTGAAATTACTCTCAAAGTGCCAAAGAAGTTCCCCAGAGCCTACAATGGGGCAGAATCTGTTGAGAACACTTGTAAAATCCATCTGATACACTGATTACCACATATTTCACAATTGATGAAGTAGGGCTCTTCTTCTTCTCATGGAGAGAAGAAGTGGACTGTTATGTTTCCAGTGATAGAGCAGGGGCGATGATATTCAGATGCTCTGTAAGATAATTACTGATATTCCTTAATAAATTGTGTTTTCCACTCCATTGTTTTGCATTAAGATTTATACCAACTTATAGATTACATCCTTACCAGGAAAATATTTCAGAAGTATTTCTATTTTAGTAAATATTTATAATATTTATATAGTAAATCAGGGCATCTGACAGACTGTAAGGCGATGATATTGATGATACAACATTTCATCCAATAGAAGACACACTACCTTCAAGCAGTTACCATAGTGTACTTTCCCATCATCCACTTGTTGAAGAAGCATCTCATGAACAGCATGGGCGACAGTGTACACAGCCTTATATATGTCATAACTGTCATCACTAAAAGCCATGTTGAAAGTCTGTCTCATTAGCCATTGCAATGAGGCATTGAATGAACAATTCTTCAGTGTCTTACACTTAGAAACTGAGACCTCACAGTTAAGGCTCATCCATCACAGTCTTGTGAGTTATTCATCTGAGCATTTGAGAGGGTTCAGTATCTGGACAAAAGTTTTAAAACCAAAAATCTCAGAATGGTGGTGTGCAAAAGCTAGTGTCCCATGGGATGCATAAAGGGTGAAGTCTTTCTTACTTGTAGTGACATCCCACTGTGAAGTGGTCACCCATATTCTCTGTATACCTAGCAATTCCCACATTCTAAAGCACAGAGCTAGAGTACTGTCTGTGTCTCCATAAATGATAACATTTGTGGATGATGTCATGACTTGGTTATAATATACTTCAGCTCTTGACATGTATAAAACAATCTTGACTGGGATCACGCTCACAAGGCAAAGCAAAATGTATTTTTTTCCATCTCTCTTCTCAAATGTGATACAAATTGGGTACCCTGATCATTGTCTGAGATGGCCAGTCCTATCCAGTTCCAATTGAAGTGAAGCATCCTTGGGATCCATCTGATACAGATAGGGATATTTTTCATGATCACTAAGGATGGGATGGAAAGGTCCATAGGTAAGCTGGAGAACCTGGGACACAGTGGGCAGCATGGGGTAGCATGCACTCCTAAGAACTTGTAAACAAACTTTCTGCAAAGAGTCCCATAAAATCCTCTTATAAATGTTACTTCTTTCCTCATCTCAATTTCAAAAAAGGAAATGAAGCCCTATCAAGTCTCTGAAAAGTACCCTTGACCACATTGTCTGACATAAGTGTGAGGCTGGTGTCCTCCTCACACCCTTCTCAGCATCTGGGAGTGTTTCCAACAGAGTCACGATTTCTTGTAAACCCACACAACAAATGTCTCACCTGTTGAGATCTGTAGGGGTCCTGGAATGACCCAACACTCGCAGATGTTCCCCAGATTAGTCCTGTCAGCATCACTATACACATAGTCTCTTTATCACAATTATAATTAGGGGGAAAATCTTGATTTTCTTCAAATAAAGGCCTCGTTTTCAACATTTGTTAATGCAGGTATTTCTCCTTTAAGTTTTTGTCTAGATGACCTATCTATTTGTGAGAATGGGTAATTAATTCTCCCTCTATCAATGTGTGTGTTCAATATATGATTTAAGCAGTATTGCTGTTCCTCTGATGAACATTGGCGACCTTGTCTTGGGGGCATTGATGTAAAAAATTGAAATGTCATTTCTGTGGATTTTTCCTTTGATGAGTATGCAGTGGTCTTCCTAATACTTTTGACTAGTTTTGGTTTGAAGTCTTTTTGTCAACTATTAAAATGTCCACACGCCGGGCGTTGATGGCGCATGCCTTTAATCCCAGCACTCAGGAGGCAGAGGCAGGCGGATCTCTGTGAGTTCAAGGCCAGCCTGTTCTCCCAAGTGAGCTCCAGGAAAGGCGCAAAGCTACACAGAGAAACCCTGTCTCGAAACAACCAAAAAAAAATGTCTACACAACCTTGCTTTTTAGGTGCATTTACTTGAAATAACTTAATCCAACAATATATCCAGAAGTAGTGTCTATCCTTGATGTTGTGGTGTGTTTCTTGTATGCAGTAAAAGGATGAATTCTGTTTTTCCATCTATTCTGTCAGTGTGTGTCTTTTTATTAGTGAATTGAGACCATTGATAGTGAGAGATATCAATGGCCAATGGTTGTTGATTCCTGATATTTTGTTGGTGCTGTGTGTGTGTATATATTTGTGTGTGTGTGTGTGTGTGTGTGTGTGTGTGTGTTACTCTTATTTTATTTCTGGTCTGAGATTATTTATAGCTTGTGTTTTCATGGATGTAATTAAATCATTTGGTTAACAGTTTTATTCTAGAAACTTCTTTATGCCTGGATTTGTAGATACATATTATTTATATTTTGAATTATCATGGAATATCTTATGTTCTCTATCTATACCGATTGAATCCTTTGCTGGATATAGTAGTATGACCTGCCCTCTCTGCTCTCTTAGAATCTACAGCACATCAGTCTTGGCCTTTCTGACATTTAGAGACTCCCTTTGCAAGTCAATATTGTTTGTATATATTATTTGGTATTTTCCCTTTTTGCTTTTAATATGCTTTCTTGGTCTTATATGTTTGTTTTTTTGATTATTATGTGCTTAGGGAAATTTCTCTTCTGGTTCAAATGTTGGTTTTCTGTATGCTTCTTGTACTTTAGAGGCATCTCCTATTGTAGGTTAAAAATTTCTTCTGATTTTGTTGGAAATATTTTTCTGGGCCTTTACTCTACTTTTGCATTTAGCTTGTTTTTTTTATAGTGTCCCAAATTTACTCAATGATTTAGTTCATAGTTTTTTCAGATATAATATTTTCTTTGAACAGTGTTTCCATTTCTTCTACCATATCTTCAATGCCTAAGATTCTATTTTCCATCTTTTCTTTCTTTTGAAGAATCTTGTGTCTGTAGTTTCTATTCAAATTCCTAAGTCTTTTATCTCCAAAATTGCTTCAATGTGTGTTTTCTTTATTATTTCTCTTTTCATTTTCTGGTGTTAACAGTTATATTATTTTCCTTCACCTCTGTATTTGTATATTCTTTCTTTGGTTATGGGATTTCTTCACTTCCTCCAATTTTTGTTTGTGTTTTCCTGGGGTTCTTTGTGGTGTTTATTCATTTCCTTGTTATAGATCTGTACCAACTTTAAATAGTTTATTTTTAAAGGACTTTTCATGGGCTTCACCTATCTTGAAATATTTAGAACCTATTGTGGTAGGATAACTGGGCTCTAGTGGAAAATTATCTCCCTTGCCTTTATAGATTTTATCTTTTTAGGTGAGTGTTTTGTTCCCTGGTTTCTCTTTCTGCTCTAGATTTTTGGGAAGAAAGATGGCAGTGTGCTAGTTGTTTTTATGACATGCTCAGTCTGTTATGTACACATGGAATGACTGCTTGTGTTGGAGGCCAGAATACTGGGATAAGTTGGGGGAAAGAAAGTTGGTGGAGAAAAGTCTTTGTGATGGCCATAGCGTCCAAGAGGAAAATAGAGACAAAAACAAGTTTTCAACAATGTTGCAAGAAAAAGACCAGGGTGACTGGATCTCAGGAGCAGTCTGAGAGTTGTGGGTCTGCTTTCAGCCCATTTGTTGCTCTAGGAGAAGCAAACCTTGGGTTATCTGGGGATTCCACATGATGTTGGGGGCTGACAAAATGTAACAAGTTGGAGTTTGGAGCTAATGAGTGAAAGATTTTTTTGGGTCCATAGTTAATAAGGGCAGCAAGTCAGGGAGCAGGCTCCCAGAAGTGTTCTGTTGCTGAGCTTGGGCTGAGTCTGAGCACGGGATATAAGGAAACTGTGAGAGTAAAAGGGTTTATGGGAAGCCTTGCTGGTATTCCTGAAGGTGTGAACCCTGTTGTATTTGTGTGCTGTGATACAGCAGTGTGTGGTGAAAGGGGAGGATCTGTGGGATTCAAAGGAAATGGGAAGAGTCAGGTTGTGGAGGCTGCCACAGGAGATCTGTTGCAAAGCTTGTGACCAGAATTGGGGGGGTTGGATATGGAAGAAAGAAGAAGAGAAGTCTGCAGGTAGTCTATCTTGATTTCTGGTACGCATGGCCTGTTGGTTAATTGGGAAATTTTCTATCCTCTTTCTATACTTTGGATATTAGCTTCTGTCAGTTGTGGAGTTGATAAAACATTTTCTTTTTTTGTAATCTACTTTTTTTTGTCAGAATAACAGTATTATTTACCTCAGAAAAGCGTTTAAGATTCTTAAGGTCCAATTCATGAATTATTGATCTTAGTGCCTGTCATACTATCATTCTGTGCTAAAAGTTATCTCTTGTGCCAGTGAGTCTGAGGCTATACCCACTTTTTCCTCTATAACTTGTAGTGTATCTGGATTTATTTAGAGGTTTTAATCCATTTGTACTAGACTTTGTGAAAGTTATTGAAGATGGATCTCTCTGCATTCTTCTACATACAGGCATTCAGCTTGATCAGCACTATTTGTTGAAGATGCTGCATTTATTCCTGTTTACCTTTCTGACTTTGTAGCTGAAGTTTTCCTGTGTCCGGCATGGTCCACAGCCACTCAGACCCATGTAAACACACAGTATCTTTTATTAATTAAAACTCCTCGGATATTAGTTCAGGCTTACTACTGACTAGCTTTTACACTTAAACTCAGCCCATATCTGTTAATCTATATGGTGCCACCTTTTCTGTGGCTTTACCTGTGTGCCCTTACATGCTGCTCCCTGGATGGCAGGCTGACATCTCCTGACTCAGCCTTCTTCTTTCCAGAATTTTCCTCTTTTCCTTATCCTGCCTATACTTCCTGCCTGGCTACTGGCCAATCAGCATTTTATTTATCAACCAATCAGAGCAACACATATTCACAGCACAGAGAATGACATTCCACAGCACTTCCCCTTTTCTGTCTAATTGAAAAAGAAGGTTTTAACTTTAATATAGTAAAATTATATATAACAAAACAATTATCAAAAAATAATTACAGTTATAATATCTAGTTCATTTGTATTTGGCAAAATTAAAGAAAATATTCTATTTATCCTATATTTGTGAGTCTAAGGTTTTATATCTAATTTATCTTTTATCATAAACAAGGAAAATTATAAATCTAAATATCTAGTCTTCAACTACATCAAAGAACTCAAAAGGATATAATATTACCTAAGTAAACAGGAAGAGCGTTGTAAGGAACTTCCAAAAATCTAGAATGACAGGCAGCTGTCTCTCTGGACAGTCACTGCAAGTTCTGTGCAACATTGGGGCATCCTTCTTTAGCCTATAGACCTAGAGTCTCTCAGTCACTTCTCTCTGTGTCCTGTAGAATTTCTGGCAATTTCTTCTGTAAAGAAGGAACCTGAATGACCGTCTTGCCTTGCAAAGTTTAATGGTCACCTTTCCAAGGATCCTGCATGTCCAGTTTATACAACAGTTCCTCAAACAGTCCAGGCAAGAGCAGTTTCTTGCCAAAATGGCTATTTTTGCCAAGAAGAAGATAAACTCCTTATGGAGTGTCTTCAATGCCCATCTTCCTCTTTGAAATAAATTGAGGTTGTCAGGAGCAGACTTCTCTCATTGTCCAGAAAGTCTAAGTTTTTAAAACTTTTAAATGCCTTATTCTGTAGGGCTTTGAAGTGTCTCTGAAGATTACCCACCTAATTGAATTATGTCTACGTATAACTATAAAAATTGACATGACTATAAATTTGACTGTCATACAAGACTAATTATTTATCTGTATTTCTTAGTTATCCATTACAATTTTAAATGAGCTGTGTAAACCTAATACCTTAAACAAGAGTAGAAATATACATACAGTATAACAAAATTAACTTTAATTTCTATCAATAAACTAAAAGCTATAGCAAATTATAACAAGTTGCTCTCTAAAAGTAGATTCAATAATCTATCCTTTCATCCTATCAAATCTATATCATATCCCCCTTTTTACTTTTAGAAAGATATTGACTATGACCAATAACAATATGTAACCAATCTCTAGAAAAGACAAATATCCATAATCCATTTTGGGGAATGTGGGCATAGTTATTGAGGCTATTTTCTGCTATTTGAGGGCACTGTATTCTTATGGCAATCCTGAGAAAATTAAGAATTACAATCAAGTACTGACTAGAATGGTCTGTTGCACTGTTATCTCTGAGCCAGTCGCCTTGAAGCTGATCTGGATGTTGGCACATCTCGAGACCTCTCAGGTGTCTTCCTTGATCAAACCGTATTAGGCTGGAAGCAATCCATAGGTTCTCATCTTCTGTGAAAACTAAAACAGAACTTCTTTTCCAAAGCAACATATCCTTAAACACAGTTTTTAAAATAAAGATGCCTTTGAAATATACATATTGATTTAACTGAGTGGCATTTATAATCAAATGTCTTTCTGCAGTTAAAAATCCCAAAGACAATACACTCCACATTCTCTGTGTAATTAATATCCATTTTTACATGGCTTATTTTTTATACTACCTTTACTGTCTCTTTAAAGACTTTTTTTAAAACTATTTCTTTGTATAACTCTCTATATTCATTTTCTTTTCTCTTCCAAGCCTATGTACATTTTTACACATATTGTGAAGAGTTTAGAGTTCTATTTCATCTGAATCTGTCTTATTGTGAATCTATAATCTTTCTCTAACCAGGAGAGATTTTAAATTGTTAAACTGTGCGGCTAGTACAGAAAGCATCAGCCTTGGTTACTGACTCCACCCACCTCAGCTTCCAAATATGCCGTGGATGCCATGTTCTCCACTGACTCTGGGAGCCAGTGGGTCCATGCCTCCATCCAGCAGCATGTAGCCCAGAAAACTCTTCAATTTTTTTGTACTAGCAAAAGCTAAATCCCCATTCAACATACTGCTTGGATTGGAGATGCTTCTGTGTACCACAATGGGAATCTGCTATATTGTTTCAACCCTCAAGTATTGTGTGTTTAGAAGCCCTTTTTGAACTCTTTTAGGCCTTATGGAAATTTGAGGGTCCCTTGTTGGTATGCCAAATGTAGTTGGACTATTTCTCCAGTCCTGTCAGGTTTCCTATAGCCCTATGACCCACTGATAAAATAATCAGCCAGAAACTTATATTAACTAAAACTGCTTGGCCATTAACTCAGACTTACTACTGACTAGCTACTGACTAGCTTTTACACTTAAACTCAGCCAATTTCTGTTCATCTATATGTTGCCATGCTTTCCATGGCTTTACCTCTGTGCCATTATATTCTGTTCCCTGGATGGCAGGATGGTGTCTCCCGACTCAGCCTTCTTCTTCCCAGAATTCTCCTCTTTTCTTCACCCTGCCTATACTTCCTGCCTGGCTACTGGCCAATCAGCATTTTATTTATCAACCAATCAGAGCAACACACATTCACAGCATAGAGAACAACATTCCACAGCATGATATCATTATTTATTTTTCAAGACTGTTTTAGCTATCATGACATTTCTATATTTTCAATGATACTTAGAATTTTCCTTTTTAGATCTGGAAATAAATGTGTCCAAATTTTGATGGGGATTAATAATTAAATAAATTTGTAGATTGTTTCTGTCAACTGTCAGTGTTTACTATGTTAATCCTTATGATTCATGAGCATGTGAGTTCTTTTGACCTTTTGATACCTTCTTCAATTTCTTGTTTCAATGACTTGAAGTTTTTATTATAGAAGTCTTTCACTTGCTTAGGGTTACCCCAGGAAATTTTATACCTTTGGTTATTGTGATAGTTAGTGTTTCCCTGGTTTCATTCTCAGCTCATTTGACATTTGTCTATACAAAAACTACTGATTGCTGTGAGCTAATTATATCTCCTTCTCCTTTGCTGAAAGTGTTTAGCAGATGTAGGAGACCCCAGTGGAATTTTTAGGGTCATTTATGTATTGTTTCATATCATCAGCAAATATTTGTTTTTAAATTTTTATTTAGAATTTCTATCCCCTAATCTCATTCAGTTTTCCAGTAATACTAGGTAAGACAACAAATACTATATTGAAAAAGTATGTAGGGAGTGGGCAACTTTGCCCTCTTTCTGATTTTAGTGGGATTAATTTGAGTTTCTTTCCATTTAAATTGATATGGTCTATAGGCCAGCTGTAAACTACCATCATTATGTAGATGTATGTCCCATGTATCCCTAATTTTTCCAGGACTTTTTTCATGAAGGTATGTTGAAAGCTTGTCAAGTGTCCTTTTTGTAGCTGAGGCAATGATGCTTTGTTTTATTTTTCTGAGTTTTATGTAATACATTTGTTGATTTTCATATATTGAAACATTCTGGAATCTCTGGGATGAAGCCTACTGAATATGATAGTTAATGTCTTGATGTATTCTTGGATTTGGTTTGGATTTATTTTAATGAAAATTCTTGTACCAATGTTTACAAGGTAAATTAGTATGTAATTCTCTGTCATTGTTATGTCTTAATTTGGTTTGAGTATCACTGTGATTATAGCTTCATAAAGTGAATTGAGCAATGTTCCTTTTTCTCTGTTTTGGTATAATTTAGGAGTATTGGCATTAACTCTTTCGAATGTCTGGTAAAATTCTTTATTAAAATTATTTGGTTCTGCACTTTTTTAGTTAGGAGAATTTTAATGCCTGCTTCTATTTCACTATTTCTTTGAGTCCTATATAAACTGTTTATCTGACTTTGGTTTAAGTCTGGTAAGTGGAATGAATGCATTGAGGACACTATCCATTTATTTTGGATTTTCTATTTGGGGGAGTGCAAGTTTTTTGAAATATGTCCTTATGATTATCAGGACTTTCTCTTTATTTGCTGATATGTCTTCTCCCCTTATTTTTCAGATTTTGTTAATTTGAATATAATTGCTTCACATTTTGCATAATTTGGAATATGGACTGTCCGTACTGATTTTCTCTTTCTTTCGTTGACTCTTTCTGTATTATTTTCTTTGATATGTTTTGTTGATTTCATCACTCAGTTTGATTATGCCTTCTGTCTACTACACTGTGGTGTCATTATTTCTTTTTGTTCTAGAGCTTTCTAGTGTGCTGTTAAATAACTAATATGAAAATAATTCTTTTTATGTAGACACTTAGTAACATAAACTTGACTCTTACAAAGGCTATCATTATGTCTAATGTGTTTGTGTACACTGTGTGTTTATTTTCATTGAATTCTAGAATGTCTTCAATTTCTTTTTTCTATTTTGATCCATTTTTAATTCATTAGAGAACTGTTAAGTTTCCATGATATTGTAAGCTTTATGTTGTTGCTATTGTTTTATATCCAGCTTTAATGTATAATTATCTAACAGAATATGGTGAGTTTTTTTAATATTCATGTATGTGTTGTGACTTCATTTATTTCTAAGCATATCATCAATTTTGTAGAAAGATCTTACAGGTTCCAAAAAGAATGTATATTATTTTTTGGTTTTGTGAATGCTCTGCAATATCTGTTGTGTCTATTTGGTTTAAAATTATGTTAGCTCTAGTATTTCTCTGTTTATCTTTTGTGTGACTGACCTGGCTACTGGTAAAAGTGGGGTACAGAAGTCTCCCACTGTAAGTGTGTGAGGGTCAGTATGTGAAACTATAGTAGTAATTATTTTGCAAACTTGGATACCCTTGTTTTGAGGACAAACATGTCATCTTGTGAGGTATTTACTCTGATGAGTATGTTGTGCCCTTTCCTATTTCTTCAGAATAGTTCTGATTAAAATTCTGTTTTGTTTTATATTGAAGTGAATATACAAACTTGTTTTTTAGGTCCATTTTCTAGGAATATCTTTTTTCAAGCTTTTACCCTGGGGTAACGTTGATCCTGAATATTGAGGAGTCTTTATTGGATTCTATAAAGAGATGGGTCATATTTTCACACCCATTCTGTTATTCTGAGTCTCTTTTAAAGGGATTTGAGACCATTCTTTTGAGAGATATGAATGAGCAATGAGTGTTGATTTCTGTTATTGTGGTTTTGTCATTGTAGGTTTTGGTGGCTATGTGTTGCCTGGTAGAAAAAATTTTGACATCCTGATAGTATTGTCCAGTGAGGTTCCCATGTAAAATATATTTTTAGATATTGGGAGCTGAAACTTATTAATGAAGATAGGACATGTAGGAGGGATCTGAAGGGATCCATTGAAGCAAAGAAATCAGGTTTTCCGGTCAGTATTTCTTAGTCCCATAGGAATGCATTATAGAGTCAGGAAAGTGAAGCACAGAATGTCTGTTATAAAACTGAGTTTGGTAATGGGTAATTTGACTGGGAAGAATGGAAGAAAAAGTAAATATCTATAGATATCCAATAAGCTTCTCTGGCCACAGTGTCCTGAGTATTTCCTAAGTTTAGTTGTTCAGGTTGCAGGACTGGAAAAAACCATAGAGTATGGAAAAGGAGGTTTGGTAGGGAAGATCTTTGTGAACCACTGGAGAAGTTGATGTGGCTAACAGAAGAGAGTATTCAGCTACAGAGGTGGGCACATGACATGGCATTGTATTTTTTGAGGAGCTAAAGGAAAGGTGAACATTTACAGTTACCTTTTATGTTTCCCTAGCTTGAGTGGCCTGTGAGTATCCAGGAAATGTCTCCTGGAATTTAGGGCTGTGTTAATGCAATGAGTGATAGGAGGGAAGTTAGAAGTGGAAGATTTCTGTGTTCCACTGGCAATAGGGCCAAAGGTAGAAAATTGAGTCCATAGCAGGTAGGGTGCTGCTGAGTTGCGGTAGGGATTGTGAGCTTGGATTTGGTGGAATAGAAAGAAGGTAAAGACCCACATTTGTCAAATAGCATGCAAGGTTTGATGGAACACATGGTGCAAAATACACTTGATGGGTGTTTATAACAGAGGCTGCAACACAGGCCCATAAAGCAACTTGGGAAGCAATGTAAAGCTCATCTGAGTACTTTTACTTTTAATTAATTTGTACTTAATTTTTGCTAATTGACTGTTTATAAAACTTTGTTGTTGCCACATATGTTTTGAACATTGTATGAACGTTTCCTGGGCAGATGAACAAATGACTATTCACCACAGATAAAGCACCAATGACTGAGCAAGTCAATGATTCACCACAACCCTACACTTGTCAATCAAGTCTCTATCCTTTAACATGCCTGCCAACAAAAATCTATATACGACACTTGCATGGTGAACCCCCCAAAGTTCTTTCATTCTCTTGATGACAGCCTACCCATTTTCCACTTTTCCATTCTTCCTCTTTCAACAATATCACAGGTCCACTGGTGTCAGATTCTCCCAGCTCTACCAGAGACCACAATGGCCCCCAGAATTCCAGGTAGGCCATCCTTGAATCTCCCCCACTGTCCTTGTCCACAAAATGTTATTGCCCATCCCCAACACTGCAGACCACAGTGCTTTAGACCCACAACACTGTGGATGATTACCTATTCAACCAGAGTGTTAGAGACTGACCCAGGACGGTCTGACTCAAGATTGTTATGTCATGAGTCTGGCAAAACCAGACACCCTTGGCCAAACTACACGTCATGCACAAACAGGACGACCTTGGCTCAACTAAGAAGTATACTTTTTAGATATAGCCTTGAACAGTAATCAGCCAGCTGCAGAGCCTGGGAACCAAAGAGACTTCACCTCCCCCCCCATCACTCTGACTTCTCCTGAAAATTTTCCACTCCCCTCTCTCAGTTACCCCTCCCTGCTTAAAGCTTTCTATAAAAGCATGTACAGTTCGGCAGTCTCCAAGCCCTGCCCCCAAGTCCATCATCCCCGGAGACCCCCGCCACTTCCTGAGACTGAGAGACCGGCCCCCAGCTCCCATCCTGCCCAGGACTTCCCTTCTAGACAAAGGTGAGTGCCCACGTGCGCGCACCCTAGACCGCGTCCCTGGGCCCCAGCCACCCCTGGGAAGACCTGCCCACCTTGGCCCCAACTTCTGGCCGGGGGCAGGCTTCCTCCTACACCCCACCCCTACCCAGAAGGCCCCCCTGCTCCAAGATCCCCTGCAGTCTCCAAGCCCTGCCCCCAAGACCATCATCCCCGGAGACCCCCGCCACTTCCTGAGACTTAGAGACCGGCCCCCAGCTCCCATCCTGCCCAGGACTTCCCTTCTGGACAAAGAGCTGCCATCTTGCCTCGGACTTCACATCTGGACAATAGCTCCCATCCTGCTTCGGCCTTCCCATCTGGACAAGAGCTCCCAACCTGCCTCGGACTTCCCATTTGGACAAGAGAGTCCCTTCTGGACAAAAGAGAGAGACTTCCCGAATCTGTCAGCTCTCTCTCCACCAAGGGTGCTGATAAGACCAAGATCGAACACAAGGAGATGGGCAGACGTCAAGGCAGAAGTACATACAACAAAATGAAGAGCAATACAACATCACCAGAACCTAGCCCTCCTCCAACATCTAGAGCTGATCATCAAAAATTGGAAGAAGCAGAAGAAAACAGCCTTATGAATAACATCATGAAGAAGGTAGAGGCCTATATAGAAGAACAGACAAAAAATTGGCAAGAACGCGTTAAAAACCTAGAGGAAAGGACAATTAAACTAGAAGAAAACAATAAAGTCCTGAAAGAAAACAATAAAGCACTGAAAGAAAACAATAAAGCACTGAAAGAAAGCAATGAAAAAACAATGAAACAGGTCCAAGACCTGCAAAGGGAAAGAGAAAAAATGAAGAAGACACAAACAGAGGGAATGCAGGAAATAGAAAATCTAAGTAAACGATCAAGAACTTCAGATGCAAGTATAACCAACAGAATACAAGAGATGGAAGAGAGGATCTCTGGCGTTGAAGATACGGTAGAAGAAATAGATTCTTCAGTCAAAGAAAACACTAAAACCAACAAAGTCATGACCCAAAATGTCCAAGAAATCTGGGACACCATGAAAAGACCAAACCTGCGAATAATAGGGATAGAAGAAGGAGAAGAATACCAACTCAAAGGCGCAGAAAATATATTCAACAAGATCATAGAAGAAAACTTTCCCAACTTAAAGAAGGAAATGCCAATGAAGATACAAGAAGCCTATAGAACACCAAACAGACTAGACCCCCCAAAAAAGTCCCCTTGCCACATAATAATTAAACAACTAAACATACAGAATAAAGAAAGAATATTAAGAGCAGCAAAGGAAAAAGGCCAAGTGACCTATAAAGGCAAACCCATCAGAATAACACCCGATTTCTCAATGGAGACTCTGAAAGCCAGAAGAACATGGACAGATGTAATGCAGACACTAAGAGACCATGGATGCCAGCCTAGACTAATATACCCAGCAAAACTTTCAATCAACATAGACGGAGTAAACAAGACATTCCAAGACAAAGCCAGATTTAAACAATACTTATCCACAAACCCAGCCCTACAGAAAGCACTAGAAGGAAAATTCCAGCCCAAAGAAGTCAGATACACCCTCGAAAACACAGGCAATAGATAACCCCACAGCAGTAAACCCCAAAGATAAGAAGTACAGACACACTACCACCAAAAATAACAGGAATGAACAATCACTGGTCATTAATATCTCTTAATATCAATGGACTTAATTCGCCTATAAAAAGACACAGACTTACAGAATGGATACGAAAGCAGGACCCATCTTTCTGTTGCATACAAGAAACACACCTTAAATACAAAGACAGACACTACCTAAGAATAAAAGGCTGGGAAAAGACTTTCCAATCAAACGGTCGTAAGAAACAAGCGGGTGTAGCCATCCTGATATCCAACAAAATAGACTTCAAACTAAAGTCAATCAAAAGAGATCAAGAAGGGCATTACATATTCATCACAGAAAAGATCCACCAAGAGGAAGTTTCAATTCTGAACATTTATGCCCCAAACACAAGGGCACCCACATATGTAAAAGAAGCATTACTAAAGCTTAAACCACATATAAAACCCCACACATTAATAGTGGGAGACTTCAACACCCCACTTTCACCACTGGACAGATCTCCTAAATGGAAACTTAACAAAGAAATAAAGGACTTAACTGATGTCATGACCCAAATGGATTTAATTGATATCTACAGAACATTCCATCCTAACAAAAAAGAATATACCTTCTTCTCAGCACCCCATGGAACCTTCTCCAAAATCGACCACATACTTGGCCACAAAGCAAATCTCAACAGATACAAAACAATTGGAATAGCCTCCTGTGTTCTATCAGACCACCAAGGTTTAAAGTTAGATTTCAACAACAACAAAAACCACAGAAAACCTACAATCTCATGGAAACTAATTAATGCTCAACTGAATCACCAATGGGTTAGGGAAGAAATAAAGAAAGAAATTAGAGACTTCCTAGAGATCAACGAAAATGAAGACAGCACATACCCAAACCTATGGGACACTATGAAAGCAGTGCTAAAAGGGAAATTCATAGCACTAAATGCTCACATAAAGAAGTTGGAGAAATCTCACACTAGTGACTTAACTGCACACCTGAAAGCTCTAGAACAAGAAGAAGCAAAGTCTCCCAGGAAGAATAGAAGCCAGGAAATAATCAAAGTGAGAGCTGAAATCAATAAAATAGAAACAAAGAGAACAATACAAAAAATCAATGAAACAAAGAGTTGGTTCTTCGAGAAAATCAACAAGATAGACAAGCCCTTATCCAAACTAACCAAAAGACAGAGAGAGAGCATCCAGATTAACAAAATCAGAAATGAAAAGGGGGACATAACAACAGACATTGAGGAAATTCAGAGAATCATCAGGTCATACTTCAAAAATCTCTATTCCACAAAACTGGAAAATCTAAAAGAAATGGATAATTTTCTGGATAGGTACCACATACCTAAATTAAATCAAGACCAGATAAACTATTTAAATAATCCAATAACCCCTAAGGAAATAGAAACAGTCATTAAAAGTCTCCCAACCAAAAAAAGCCCAGGACCAGATGGTTTCAGCGCAGAATTCTACCAGATCTTCAAAGAAGAGTTAATACCATTACTCTCTAAATTGTTCCACACAGTAGAAACAGAAGGAACATTACCAAACTCCTTCTATGAGGCTACAATTACCCTGATTCCTAAACCAAACAAGGATACAACAAAGAAAGAGAACTACAGACCGATCTCCCTCATGAACATTGATGCAAAAATACTCAATAAAATACTGGCAAACAGACTCCAAGAACACATCAAAACAATTATCCA
>CABHPQ010168821.1:9896-25678 GCA_902168405.1 Peromyscus aztecus
TTCTTCTTCTTCTTCTTCTTCTTCTTCTTCTTCTTCTTCTTCTTCTTCTTCTTCTTCTTCTTCTTCTTCTTCTTCTTCTTCCTGAATTGCCTCTTAGCATTATAGCAGGGGCACAGTGACTCTTGCTATCTATACTTTGACCAATGTTTGGTTTATGTAGTAAGTACATACCATCCACTGAAAAGAGAAAGTTTGGGAATGCATGAATTGGACTAGATAGGGAGAGAGAGAGAGAGAGAGAGAGAGAGAGAGAGAGAGAGAGAGAGAGAGAGATTAGAAGGTTGAGAGAAGGTTGGAGATGGGGTAAATCTCAGAGGAGTTGAGGTAAGAAAGGAGTTGAATATGGTCAAAATACATTGGGACTTAGAAATAAACAGATTTTGTTACCTACCTCAGATTGCCTGAGGAAGCCAGAGAGTCAGTCAGAAATTTGCCCCACTACCAAATCTGCACCTAGGCCTTGCTCTGCTCCACAGCTCTTTTTAATTAGGTAATATCCACGGTTAATGCAGCAGGTCCTTTTGGCCCTTCCTTACTCGTGCCTCTTTGATTTTGTCCATATAGTAATAATTTTATTTTATTATTCCCAAAGAATACAGGCTGCCCTATGTTACATAGTCTCTATTACTCCATCTTGTGGGAAATGAGATTTTTATGCTATGTTGGTGTAAGCTTTTACTCCTTTCTTTTCGGTCTTTCCATAAACAAAAATTCCCACCTATCCTTCTTACAACCTTTTCTTTGAATTTACTATCTTTCATTGATGTACGCTTGCTGCTATATTTCCACCCAGCAACACAATACTCCAATGCAGGGTGAGTTCTTCCTGCTTTCACTGCTTTCTCCATTCATAGCAATAATAACTAATACTCTATTGTAAATGATACTATTCATAACCCTTTACTTCCAGAACAATTGACACTTAAAAATTAGTGTTCTGTACTCAGCAACACTGTATCTTCATGGTGAGTTTATTGTTGGACAGTGACTTTTGATGCAGACAGGACTCAACTTATAATAAATGTCTAAGGAGCAAGCCTGCTCCCCCAAGCAATAGACAGAAGAGGACAACATCATACAATCCCTACTACAATCTGGACTTTCCTGAGCATTGCAAAGACCTCCACTGAAAGTAGAAAAGGAAATTAATTTAAGCATCAACAACAACAAAAATTCTTACCTAGGAGCAATTTGCAGATGGGCAGTTCCCATCTCAAAAAACCCAGAAACAGAAAATTCAAGGCAGTGTCTCATCCTAAAATTCCCAATCCCATCGTAATGATCCCATAAAGAACACTCAGAAGAAATTGCTGACATACAGTTCAAAATAAATGATTATATAGATGTGTTCAAACAGCTCAAAGGGAAAGCAAATGTATTTCAAACAAACACAAATAGCTGTATGAAATAAGGTGTTCAATTCAGAATATAAAGCTAGAATTATATAAAAGGAGAGAAATAACTGAAGAAAAGCAAAATTGAAATGGTAGTGGAAAAGAAAACCACAATAGGGAAATTTAAATGGAAGTCATCTGAAACAGAACAGATCATGTAGAAGTAATACAATTAGGTTTGATGGCAAAGGAAAATAATTGTATCACCCAGTCAAGATTAATTTAAAAAACTAAATCCTATGTATGAAACATGCAAAAACTTTAAGATATAAGAAAAAGATAAGCTTTGGGAATAATGGGCAGAGAAGATTCTCATGACAAAAGATTGGAAACTGTTTTAATAAAATTATAGAAAAAATTCTATATCTAAGGAAAGAGATGGCCATATAAGTAAAAGAACATCACAGAATATCAAATGGAATGACAGAAAAAAATCTCCACAACATATAATAGTTAAAGCATTGAATTCACAAAACAAAGAGTATATTGAAGGATATGATAAAGGCCAAGTGACATATAATGATAAGAACATCATAATAACTATTTATTTCCCAATGATAATCTTGAAAGACAGAAAGGATCATAAACATTTATTTCAAATCCTGAAGATCAGTGGTACCAACCCATCCTAATATTCCTGGAAACAGTACTATTCAAAATTAAAGGAGAAAGCAAAAACATTTCATGACAAAAGAAAGCTAAAAAATTATAACTAACCATCCATTAAGGATACTTGAAAGAATATTTTGAACTGAAGAGTAAAACAAATGTACCTAAAAGAGTATAAGGAAGAAGAAGATAAGGGACAGTTTTTAAACAAAAGAATACAAGGAAAACAATAAAATCTTAAAAAAATCCAATCTGGTAAAAAATGAAGCATACACTTTCCAGTTTTGAATATTAATTACTATATAAGAAGACATAGACTAGCAAATTTGATTAAAAAAACAGGACCTTTATATTTCCTCTTGCAACGACACATGCCTCACCATCCGTGATAGATATTATTTTAGGGTGAAAGAATTGAAATAGTTTACAAGCAAATGGGACTAAAATCAAATAGTTGTCACTTTTCTAATATCTGACAAAATAGACTTCAAGACAAATCTAATCAAAAAGGGTATACAGGATCATATATACTGAGGTCATACTGAGTAGGCGAACAACCCAGGAAGAATTCATAATTCTAATATATACTCATCTAATATGGGATTTATAATTCTAATATATATTCACCTAACCTGGGATTGCTAAAGATAGAAAAATACAAATACTACCAGTTATAAAGTCACATAATAAACCCCAAACAGAAATACTCCCTTCTTACCAATAGTCAGGTTAACCAGACAGGCACACAGGGATTAAATGTCACCATATTTGAAGTTGGCTAATAGACATCAGATACATGTAGAACATCCTACCGAAACATACATGTTCTTCTCAGAAACACATAGAAATAGATCAACAAAGCAAGTCTTAGTAGATGGAGGAAATTGAAATAATTCCTTGTATTCTAAATGATTCCATGGACTAAGTAGGCAGTTTAAAGAACTAATAGACATAAAGAAATACACTACAGAGTATATATTTTGAAGAATATCAGGAAAAAATGAATTAGAGAAGTCTACACAGCCTTAGGAAAATGCTAGAGAACATTATTCATGTCCTCTTGTGTGTTTGGAGTAGCACAATCCAAATAGAAAGAGAAAGACAAAGAAAAATACTATTCTAAGGAATAACTATTTTATAATTTGATAAAATGAACCTCCCATCCACAAAATTAAACTCAAGTGAATACAAAAGTAAAAGTAGCAATTAATGACAAAAAGTGAAAATAAATGAAAACAGTGTGAGAAAAAAATAATTTATTACTTACAAAGACAGCAAATGAGATTATTTGTTAACAACCCCCCATGAACACTGGAGTTTGAAGATAGTGGGAATACACATGAAAAATGTTGAAGAAAACTTTTCAAATGAGTATCATATCTATAGAAAAATTATCTTCTAAATATTAAGACAAAGAATAAACTCCATATTAAATTTTAATAAAGCAGAAAACTCATTGATAACAGATTGATTGACATAATATATGCACAGAACAAGCCACAGCTAACCTCACCTCTACAACTCCTCATCAGATCCTGTTTGCACGAATCTTCAGACTAAGAGTTTCTGAGTCCTCATCCGAATGGATTTCAGCTGAACTGCTGCTAAAAACTTAAAAGCTTAAAAAGCCTCTATTTCCTGGTCTTCATACCTTATATGCCTTTCTGTTTCCGGCCATCACTTCCTGGGATTAAAGGTGTGTGTCATCATGCCTGGGTGTTTCCAGTATGGCCATGAATTCACAGAGATCGGGATGGATCTCTGCCTCCCAAGTGACAGGTTTAAATGGTGTGCCACCATTATCTGGCCTCTATGTCTGTCTAGTGGCTGTTGTGTTCTCTGACCCCAGATAAGTTTACTAGAGTACACAATATATTGGAAGACACAATATCACCACATTCCCCTTTTTGTCTAAATAATAAAAGAAGCTTATATTTAATATAAGATAAACTATATCCAATAAGTATATACAATATATACAGTCAAGAATTACATTAACAATGTCTGGTCCATTAATATTTAATAGATTCAGACAAAAAACTCCATTATATATATATATATATATATATATATATATATGTGTGTGTGTGTGTGTGTGTGTGTGTGTGTGTATATGTGTATATATGTATGTGTATACCATGAGCTGTGGACCAAGTATTCAATGATCTGAGATTATGGCAGACATCTTCAAACCATGAAATTCCATTCCCTATTCCCCCATAAACTCATGGCCACATCATAATGCAAAGCCTATTTATTCTAACTTCAAAGGTTCCCGTAGTTTTTAAAAATCACAACACTGTTTAAAATTCTCTCTAGATTATAACTCCTGTCAAAAAGAAAAAAAAAAAAACCTAGTGACACAAACTTTACATTACCATTCCAAAAAAAGAATCAATACAGTGTTATGATGAAATACTGGACTAGAGCAAGACCATAGTCTAGTAAGGCAAACATCAAATCCTATACAGCTCCATGTCCTGTGTCAAAGAGCTTAGATGACTCTGTTTTTCTATCTTTTCTGTCTATACCATACATCTCTCTCTTTGGATGATTTAATTCTATGTATAAATCTCTTCTTGGCAGACATCTTACGGTGTTGGCATCTCCAACATCTTTGGGTTCTAACGTAACCCAAGCTTCACTGCCATGACCTCAGGTAATGAATGGGCTCTTAGTACCTCTTTCTCGCTCAAGGTCTTCACAAAAGAACTGGCTGGCTTCAGTGGCTCTATGAAATCACCAAGAAAGATATTATAGTTTCTTTACTCATTTACTTTGTAACTCTGAAGCCAGCACCATGACACTGCCAAGTTGGCTGTCAACTTGGGATGGATCCTGTCCCTTTTGAACCACAGTAGCAGCAGCTTTTGATTGAAGTAGCTTTCCTGGAGCAGAAAACAACTTACACTCTCTGTCATAACTTAGAAGTTTCGACGAGTGGGGTCTTCCCCTGAAGACATCTTCCCTTTATTCCAATGCTGAGTGGAAGGCCTCTTTTTAAACTTTAGCCTAAGATTTGGTTATAAAATGAAGCTTGATAGAGATCATTTACTCTCCAAACTCTATATTTTGTACCTCTTTTTCTTTTTCACTGTTTATTAATAACCATGTAACATATTTAATACTAGGCCATCTTAAAATCTCCTCTACTAAAGAAATTTTTCTATTACATTTTAATTTAGCTTCACACAATTTATTAGGACAAGGGTAGAAACCAGAACTCTTTCATAAAATGCCATACCAAAATTTTTAGTCCATTTGCTAAAGTTGTTCCCATTTGAAACCTCTTCTTCTGAGCCTCCATAGTCAATGTTGCCTGCAACATTGTTCTTCAAGCTTCTATAAGAATGGGCCATTACACTGTGCTTACAGCATGCACAGACTTTTTAATCCAAAGTTCAACCACTTTCACATTCTTTGAAAAAAACCAACATGGTCAGGCCTGTCATAACAATAGCCCATTTTCTTGTACCAACTTCTGTATTAGTTATTTTTCTATTGATAGGATAAAACACTATGATCAAGACAATTTAGAGAAGAAAGAAATTATTTGAGTTTATCATTCCCAGAGATTATAGCCTATGATAGCAGGGAAAAGGGATAGTGGCAGTAGAAGACAACTGAGAGCTCACTCCTTAAACTATAGCAGGTGTCAGAGAGAGCCAATTAGAAATGCATTAGTCTTTAAACTCTCAAAGTAAGCCCCTTATGGCATTCTCCTTCAATAAAAGGCACACACCTTAATCCTACTTAAGCAACACCAGCAAACACTAAATCTATGGGAAATCGTTTGCTGTGGGATGTTCTGTATGGCAAATGTGTTGCTAATAAAACACTGATTGGCCAGTGGCTAGGCAGGAAGTATAGGCGGGACTAACAGAGAGAATTAAAAGAACAGGAAGGCGGAGGGAGTCACTGCCGGCCACCGCCAGGACAAGCAGCATGTAAAGATGCCGGTAAGCCACGAGCCATGTGGCAAGGTATAGATTTATAGAAATGGATTAATTTAAGATATAAGGACAGTTAGCAAGAAGCCTGCCACACCATACAGTTTGTAAGCAATATAAGTCTCTGTGTTTACTTGGTTGGGTCTGAGCGGCTGTGGGGCTGGCAGGTTAAAGAGATTTATCCTGACCGTGGGCCAGGCAGGAAAACTCTAGCTACAATAGTTCATTCAAATTATTATTCCTACCTATGACACATCCAATTTCAAGTCTAACTTGGAGTTTCTTGGGCTGTATCTATGTCTAGGCTGGTGAGTTCCCTAAACCGTAGCCTGTTTGCATCCATCTCAATCCCCAGACCTAACCTGGACCACACATTCTGTGGACGTGATCAATCTTGTCAGCTGGCCCAGCCCTGGCCTGATCCCCCCATTTCCAGCATCAGAGCTCAGCAAATCATTTATCTACAGTGGTGTACTGCCTGCAAGATATGCTCTGGCAATGGTGGCAAAAAGCTTGTAGAAATAACCAACAAATATCTGGTTTTACTTAAAACTCACTCCACAAGATGAAACCCATATTCAACACTACTTGAGTGACTAAGAACCTGAAACTAGATAGTACAGGGACCAATGGTAAAACCAAATAATGCTGTTCCAAAAAGAGATAAAAATTAAGCGATAAAACAATTCCTAATGATATTCTGATATACTCATAGATTTGTGCCTTACCCAGCTATCATCAGGGAAGTTTCCCATACAAGAGATTGGAACAAATATAGAGGCCACAACTAGACATTACAAAGAGAGAGGTGGAGACCTTGGTACACACATTCCTAAATGGGATATCTTCATCTAAATCTTCCCCTCAGGACTCAGGGAATCCTGCAGAAGAGGAGATGAAAACGGTTAGCATAGGGTCTTCATGGGTCTCCATCACCTTCTCTGCTTATTTGTTATGGCTTCCAGTTTAGTGTTTATATGAGATTCCTGAGTGTGTGAATGAGTGGGTCTCTGATTCTTGTGCCTGCTCTGGACTCTTTCCTTTATGTTGTGTTGTCCAACTTCAATGCAATAATATTAATTTTATCTTAATTTAATTTATTTTGATATATTAAAAATGAATGAAAACCTAGCCACTATGGTAAAGGTTAACAACTGAACTATCACTTATACCTGCTGGGAGAGGGAAAAATCAGTTTTATCCAATAAAGTGACACTGGATATATCAACCACTCCAGATGGCTAACTTTTAAGTACTTTCTCAAAAAAAAAAAAAAAAAAAAAAAAAAACCAAATACAACAACAAGAAAACAAAATAAAACCACCCCCTAAAAAAAAAACAGCAAAATGAAACCTAATAAATGCACACAGATATACACACACAAAACAGACAAACACGCAAACCTGTGGAGTCCATTATATGTTGGTCAATTGCTTCTGAACATGAGGCCTGCCTTGAAGTGATTGATATGCCCACTGTTAGCCTTTTATATAAATGGCTTCAAGTACAAGATAGAATATCAGGACTTGATGATGAAGTAAAGGAGTGAGATCGTAGGAACAAAGAAAATGAAAAATCTAGAAAAACAAAGGAAAGGAACAGGCAGGAATTTTGAGACATGATCAAATTTAAAAAAGAAGAAGAAGAAGAAAAAAAAAACAAAATCAATACAAAGCAAAATAAAGGAACAAATCTTTGAACTAGAAGCATAGATAAAAGTGAAAATTCCTGGGTCAATAGCGTAAGTCAGATCTTCAACATGATCACAGAAAAAAAAATCTTCCTCAAATTAAGGAAAAACATACCTATACAGATATAAGAAACACACAAAACAACAAATATATAGTACCAGAAAAGAATCTTTTCATGGCATATTATAGGTAAAACACTAAATATACACAATAAAGAAAGGATATTGGAACTCTTTATATAGCTCCATTCACATATAAAGGAAAATGCATCAGAAGAAGAACTCAGTGGAAACTTCAAAGTTCAGTATATGGTGCAGAGTCCTAAAATTAAACGATGAATGCCAATCTAGTCTACTGTTCTTAGTAAAACTATCTGTCATAGTTGAAGGAAAACTAAAAGCTTTCAATGATATAAGCATGCTAAAAGAAATACTGCTCACCAAATCAGCTCTATAGAGAATTCTGGAAATAATTAAAATTCAGAATAAAGAAAAGACTAAACATTGCAAGAAGTCTATAGGAAGAAAAGCAATGAGGCTATAAATACTGTATTACAAAACAGTACCAATAACACAAACAGTAAACATCAACTTGACTACAATCAACAAACATGCTTAAACAATGATGGAGAAATTAATAATTTAACTCCCCAATCAAAAGGCACAGGGTGGCAGAATGAATGAAGAAACATAATTCATTTTTTACAAAAGAAATCATTATAGCTTTAAACAGAGGCTCCAACTTAAAGTGAAAGGATAGAAAAAGTATTCCAAGCAGATGGCACCAAAACACAAGCAGATGCCGCTATCTTAATATCTGACAAGACAGACTTCAAAGTAAACTAATTAGAAGATATAAAGTACACTTAATTCTAATCAAGGAGACAGTTAACCAAGAGTACATTGCAATCCTAAACACACATGCACCAAACTCTGGTAAGTCCAATTTCATAAAAGAATACTACTGGATTAAAAACACATATTAACTCCAATTAAGTAATAATAAGTGATTTCAATACTTTATATTATCAAAGGAAAGAAAATAAGACAACTGGGCAGAAACAGAAACATCACAATTAAAGGATAGTATACACCAAATAGACCTAAAAAAAATTCATAGAATATTCTACCCAAGCACCAACAAATATCCATTCTAATCCAAAGCTCATGGAAGCTTGCTTAACATAGATCACATATTAATGCACAAAAGAAACTTTCACAAGTCTAAAAATGTAAATAACTCATAATAATTATAATGCTTTAAAGCCTAAAACTGAGAAATATGTGCAAGAAGAATATATATAAAAAAAAGCCACCATGATAAAGTTGGCTTCATCTTAGAGATGCAGGTTCAACATATATGTCAATAATGTAATAAATCATATAAATGAACTTTAATGCTAAAGCCACATGATCTTCTTAATAGATGCTAAAAAGACCTTCGACAAAATCTAATATACCTTTATAATAACGTCCTAGAGAGAGTAGGATTAAAGAGAACATACCTCAACATAATAGAGGAAATAACAGACAAACATAATAGACAAACCCACAGCCAACAACACACTAAATGGAGAAAAACTTCAAGCAGAACCATTAAAAGGAAAATGAGGCAGATCTGTACACTATCCCCATTCCATTTTCAAAATTATGCTTAAAACACTGGCTGGAAAAATAAGGAAACAAAAATGATAAAAATGTGTGGATCTTTCTGAGTTTGAAGCCAGCCTAGTCTACAGAGCTAGTTACAGGACAGCCAGGGCTACACAAAGAAATTCTGTCTCAAAATACTAGAAGAAAAATACAAATAGGAAAAGAATTCAAATTATCCAGATTTCCAGAGGATATATTATATAAAAGTGATTCAAAAATTCTACCAGAAAACTTGAGAAATAATCAATTTTAGTGAACTGGAAGGACACTCAAGTCAGTTCTTGTTTGGGGATGTATGGGCTCTGTGTTTGAAGTGCAGAAATTTTTGGTAGAAGGACTTATCTTCCACCTCTTGGTGGTGGGGGGTAGTAACCAAAGGAAATAGCAATAGCCTGTAATATTTTTAGAGTTTCCTAAATAAACATGACTAACTATTTAAAAGAAGGATTCTCATGACTGGTGTTGGGGTTTTTTTAGACGGTCTTTAGCTCTCAGAGGAATTGTTGTCATCTCAGATGAGAAACCTTCATTTATTTAAATGACACACACACACACACACACACACACACACACACACACATAAATTACACAGAGATTACCTGTAGTGTATATTACATTTTCAGTAGGTAGCTAACAGCATAATGCGTTATTATTTTTTTCAGACATCCTTAATATTATTTTGGCCTCCTCTCTTCTTTGTACATTTATCTCCCTCCCACTACGTAAATAAAAGTCCCTGTTTCCCCAATCAGATCACTTCTACCCTGATATTCCTCTCTTAACTGCTCCCCTACAGTCCTAATCTGGTAATGGTCTCTTCTTACCTTCCTGATTTATATCTATGTATGTGTATATATATTTAATATGAATATATATTTCTTCTATCAGTTCTGTTCCTCTAGAGAACATTAACACAATGTACATATTTCCATGTAAGAATAATTAATGAAAAGGGAGCCATGAATTTGAAAGGAGGGGTATATGGGAGGAGGAAATCAAAGAGGGGACTGATAATAAACATATTATAATTTCAAAATAGAAATAATTTTGAAAAATGGCAGGACATGAAAAACAAAATCAGTAGTTTCTTTATACCAAAATGAACAGTTTGAGAAAAAGATCATAGGCATTCTCCCATGTTCATGGATTGGTTCAATTAATATTGTAGAAATTACCATCCTACCCAAAGGAATTTATGTATTCAGTACAATCCCAATCAAAATCAACACAATATTCCTCACAGAAAGAAAACAACAATCATTCTGAAATTCATATGGAATCATGAAACTCTCCAGACAGCAAAAGCAATCCTCAACAAAAAGAACAGTATTGGAAGAACTATCATTCCATATTTCATATATTGCATAGCAATATTAAGAAAAAGAGCATGATACTGGCTCAGCAACAAGACAGGGGAATCCGTGGCTGATATGTAAAATTAAATTAATCATAAAGTAAAAATATTGATATAAAAAAAGAATTTCAGAAAAAAAACTCACTGAAAAATAGACATGTTGACGAATAGAATAAAATAGAAGACACAATATGATTGCACAAAACTACAGCCATTTTTAATTTGACAAAGATGCCAAAAGTACACACTGAAGAAAATACAGCATCCTCAACAAAAGATGGTGGGGAAACTACATGTCTAAATGAAGAACAATGGCATTAGACTAGTATCTATCACCTTGCACAACATTGACCTCAAATAAATCAAAGACCTCAATGTGGCTCCTGGTTGATTGTGCTCCTCCAAGACCAAGAAGTCTATGGGGGAGTCATTTGTGTCCTCCAGTTTATATTTATATTTAAATCATTTATATTGATCTATATATAGAATCACTTATGTTCTATTCATAACAGCCAGAAATTCGAAACAACCAGAAGTCCCTAGTACATTTACACAATAATATACTACTTGGCTCTAAAAACCAAAAAAAAAAAAAAATGACATCATGAAATTTGCAGGGAAATTGATGGAACTAGAAAAAAGTATGCTGTTTGAAGTAATCCAGACCAAGAAAAATAAATATAATCAGTGTCTTATCCAGTCATCATTAAAGAAGCTTCCTTCTATAGCAGTTGGAAACAAATACAGAGAACCAAAGACAAACATTGTGGAGAGAGAGAGAGATAGATTAGCAATGGACATAGAGATAGAAATAGATGATAGATAAGTAGAATATAGATATATAGGTGATAGATAGATAGATAGATAGAATAGATTGACAGACAGACCTTGGAACATGCAGCTCTAAATAGGATGTCTCCAGAAAATCACTCTCCTCAGAGCTCAAGGAATCAAACAGAAGAGGGCATAGAAAGAATGTTAGAGTCAGAGGGGTTAGAGGATGCCAGGAGAACAAAGCTCTGTTTAAATCTACAGAGCAAAGTTCATATGAACTCACAGACTGAAGCAGCAAGCAGCACAGTCTGCACCAGGTCCTCTGCATATATATCATAGCTTTTAATTAGTTTTTTTTTTTATTGGACTCTCGAGTGTGTGAAGAAGTGGGTCTCTGCTGCAGTCCGCAAAAATATATGAAGTAGGAATTCATCTGATTATGAAAAAGCTAGACCTGGAGGAGTTAAGAACTCTTCCAGAGGTTGAGACCAAGGCTCAAGGAGTCTTAGTGATATTGACTTCTGATTATTAGCCATTTCCTATTAATTTCTTGTATGCTATTGTAGCTTTTCCATCATTCATTGGGAACAATTTTCCCTATACAATTAAAGTATTTGTACAACTTTCTCCAACTGTGCTACAAAAAACACAATCAAAATCCCTAATTTCAGGCCTTTCTGTAATTATCATCATTAGCAGCATCCAGCCAGGACCATCCCTGGATGGATGAAAGTATTTTATCTGAGAAACCTCACAGATTCTCTAAGAACAGACTCAAGCATCCTGACTATCTGTTTGAGAAGGACTGGAAGATGTGCTAATTAAGCTTAACTTTCTCCTTTCCAAAGTCTTATCTCTAGTTCTAGATCCACCCTTAAAAATTAACTCAGAACTAAAGGGTTCTTACTTACTGGTACATCTAGCTGTGATGGAAGTTGCCTAGCCAAGTTGCCTAGTGACCGAGCACACTCCCCCTGCCCTGCCAGAAAATGGTGGGAGCAGAAATAGCTTGGAGAGATAAGGGCCAAAGGGATAAGAGGAAGTTTTATTTTCAGAGATGGAGAAGAAAATAGAGAATGGTAGAACTAGATGGGTAAGAACTGGAGAGGAACAAACTGAGACAGGAAGAACTAGATGGGAGGAGAACTAGATTGGAGGACTAGAAGAGAATAGAAGAACGAGGCAGAAAATGAGGGAGAGCCAGGTGAGGAAGAACAAGATGAGGAAGAACAGGATGAGAGAGAAGGAGATGGGAGAGGAGCTAAGACGGGAAAGTTAGATGAATGAGAAATTAGATGGGCCAGAACTAGATGAAGGTATTAACATATCACTTAGAGGATACAGCAGATGAATGCAAAGAGAAATCCAGCAAGAAAGGAGCTTGGAACAAGAGGAGAATAGAAGCTGTGTAGAGAAAGAACTGACTCGGAAAAATAAAATGAATGGACCAAGCGTATTGGGTTTGTAGATTCATTTAATATTGCCAAAGATTAGACTATCAGCTGGTTGTAGATTCTTCCATGGACCCTGGGAAAGGGCTGTCAAGGGACTGGACCCCAACAGTCTCCGTTAGGTATCTGATTCTTGATACTTTTCTTGTGAATATTTTTCTTCTGTTGGTTTTTCCTTGTTTAATGTCAATGCGATGGATTTTGTTTTACCTTACTATATTTTGTTTTGTTTTGTTTTCTCTTGGAAGCCTATACTTTTCTAAGGAGAGTAAAAAAGAGTGGATTCAGATGATAGGGGAGGTGAGGAAAAACTGGGAGGTATAGAGGAGGGGAAATTGTAATCAGGATATAGTATATGAGGAAATAACCTCTTTTTAATAAGGAGAAAAAAGTAGATATATATGACCCAGGTATACCAGTCTTTGACATATGCTCAAAGGAGTAGACATTGGCTCTATAGGTTCTTGTTCAGCCATGTTCATTATATCTCTATTACAATTAACAAAAGGAAACAACTTAAATTTTCTTGTACTGATAAAATATAGTACATATATACAATAGAGTTCTATTCACCTGAAATTAAAAATATAATTGTGAAATTCTTATGTAAATAGATGGATCAAGGAAATGTTAAAATGAAGTATCCTAGAACCAGAAAAAAATAATTGTACATGTTCTTTCTTACATGTTCTAAGTTCTGAATCTTTGGATGTGAGTAACCACTCAAAACAGGTACAAATGGATCATGGGCTTAGGGATAAGACATTCTAGAGAGAGGAACAGCAGAAGATAAATGCTAAGAAGTAGGAAATGTGAAAAATTGGGTATGGGCTTGTCTTAGCATTGCTATTGTTGTGATGAAACACCATGACCAAAGCAACTTGGGGAAGAGTTTATTCGGCTTACACTTACATATCATCGTTCCTTTCAAAGCTATCTAGACAGTAACTCAAATATCACAGGAACCTGGAGACAGAGCTGATGCAAGGGTCATGGAGTAGTGCTGCTTACTGGCTTGCTCATCATAGGTTGCTCAGCCTGCTTTTTTATAGAACCCAGGGTTACCAGCCCAAGGATGCCACCACCCACAGTGGGTAGGGCCCTCTCCCATGAATCACTAAGGAAATGACTTACTACAGGATCTTATTGAGACATTTTCTCAATTAAGTTTCCCTCCTTTCATATAACTCTAGCTTGTGTTAAGTTGACAAATACTAGACAATACAATAAACCCCATGTCAACTGAACACACAAGCATATCACTGTTAAACTATAACCTTCCCTTTCTTGCTCTTCCCCAAGATCAAACATTAATATTAACATTACGATACTAACATTGCAATTTGTAAAATCTATAGTCTTTAAAATTTCAAAAACTTAAATATTTAGTCTCTTTAAAATAGCCAGTCTTTTTAAATCCAAAGTCCTTTAAAATTTAAAGCCTCTTAACTGTGGACTTCTATAAAATCAAAAATGAATTCAATACTTTCTTACTTCAAGAAGGAAGAACCAGAGCATAATCACAATAAAATTAAAGCAAAATCAAGCTCCAATTGTGAAAATAATTCAGTATCCAATATCTGAGTACCATTCATGATCTTCTTGGCTCCTCCAAAGGGATTAGGTCACTTCTCTGGCCCTGTCCCCCCAGCTCTGCATGCATAGAATATCTCCTAGATTCAGGGCAGCTCCACTCCACACTTGCTGCTGTCCTTGGTGATGGTCCCGTGGTGAGCACTGGCTTGTCCAAAATGCTGGGGTTTCTTGTGGCAATGAGGTGCACATTCATCACTAGTCCCTCCTGGACTCTCTTCGTGGTGGCAAGCCTTATTTCTCTGCATGACTGCTTCAATCCTGGGTCTTCAACTGCTACTGAAATTCCACCTTCACCAACGGTGTCTCACAGTGCCAAGCCTCAGCTGTTCTCTGTGACCTCTCCATGCCTTCAGAACCAGTACTGCCAGGGTGACTTTACACACCGAGTTTTTGAGACAAGCTCTTTGTATAATCTTTGCCACCTCTTAAGACAGCTTCTGTGTGCTAACTCTGAGGAGACACTTCCCTGAACATTTTACCTCAATTGTTCTGGTCTCTTCTTAATCACCACTAATTTTTTAGTTCCAGCTACCCAGCATCAATTGTCCAGATAACACAAAGGTTTCACTTCAAGGTGCTGCTCTTTTGAAAATCATGGCTAACTCTTCATCCCCAGATAACTAGAACAACAGAATCTTCATTCAAAATAACAAATGGCCCCATAGATTCTTTAAAATTCCCTCTGAAACTTCATAAATCAGGCCTCCATTGTAAGCACTGCTCTCAACATTCTTATTTTACAAGCTCTTATGGAATATTCCACTGAGCTCTCAACACACACATCTAGCCCAATATTCCAAAGTCCTTCCACAATTGTCCCCAAAACATGGTCAGGTCTTCACAGTAACACTTTACTATGCTGGTACCAACATCTCTTAGTTAGGGTTACCATTGTTGTGATGAAACACCATGACCAAAGAAACTTGAGGAAGAAAGGGTTTATTTGGCTTACACTTACATATATATCACTGAAGCAAGTTGGGATAGGTTCTGAAGCAGGGTAGAAACCTGGAGGCAGGAGTTGATGTAGAGGCCTTGGAGGAGTGCAGTTTACTGGCTTGCTCATCATGGTTTGCTCAGCTCTCTTTCTTATAGAACACAGGACCACCAGTACAAGGATGGTACAACTCACAATGGGTTGGGTTTTCCCCCATCAGTCACTAAAAAATTGCCCTAGAACTGGATCTTAATGAGACATTTTCTCAACTGAGGTTCCTTCCTTTCAGAAGTTAAATCTAGCTGGTGTCAAGTAGACAAAACTAGCCAGCCTGGTGCTTTAACTGGGAAGTAGGGAAGGAGGGCAATAGAAAG
>CABHPQ010168821.1:31938-47568 GCA_902168405.1 Peromyscus aztecus
AAGGAAGGAAGAAAAAAGGAGGGAGGTGGGGCAGGAGGGAGAGAGGAAGGAAGGGAGGAAGAAAGGGAGGGAGGAATGAATGAAGGAAGGAAGGAAGGAAGGGAAGGAGGGAGGGAGGGAGGGAGGGAGGGAGGGAGGGAGGGAGGGAGAGAGGAAGGAAGGAAGGAAGAAAGGAAGGAAGGGAGGAAGGAAGGAAGGAAGGAAGGAAGGAAGGAAGGAAGGAAGGAAGGAAGGAAGGAAGAGATGAGTAGAATCAAAAAGTTATCTCATCATTCCTCAGAATAAAATGAGCTTGAGAGACCCTGCACACTGTTAATATTTATATTTCTCAAGAATGATAGTGCACTTATAACTACTTCCAAAAGAAATAGTGATGGTGGATGCTATTTTTCCTAGGCCCCCTTAATGTCTGCTTAACGTGTGTGGTCTTTTCATGTACACAAGATGTTTTCCTTGGAAGTTTACTGTGGACATCAGGTACTTTAGTGCTTCATTGGCTGCCTCTCAGGGCAATGCTGATGATTCCATGTCTCAAGACCTGATGGAAAGAAATCTAAAGCATCTGGAAGTATAGAGAATGAGAACCTCTTTGGGTAATGGACAATGACTATGGAGCATGCCAAAATGGAGCAATTTGTGGTATTATTTAGGAAATCTTAACACATGAAGAGTACATAATTTCAAAGAGAAAGAGGAAAATGTCACAACACTACTATCTCCCCTGTAAGTGTTCCCAAATAATTTGTTATGAAAGAAAAAAAAACACAGAAACCCCATGAGTTGTAATGTACTATGGATATAGGAAGAGAGCAGTACATATGAGAATTGAGAGGAATGGAAAAAAGAAAACATAGTGTCATATATGCATATGGGAGAATGTTGTTGCAGCTTTCAGAGATGTGCTATATGAAGAATTTCTACGCAAAGCAGGCTCACAGGTGAGAGTGTGATCAGTAACTACAAAGAAAGAGGTCTTAAGAGACCACTGCAGTATCACAGTATCACAGCAAGACTTACAAACAGCAGCACACCTAAATTTTTTTTATTATTTTTTAGACTCTTCTTTAAAATTTTTAATTATTTGTTTTAATCTACTATTTTGAGATTATATCACACCATTTCCCCCTTTGCTATCCTCCCTTGAACCCATCCCACATACCCCTACTAGCTCTCTTTCAAAATTACAGCCTCTTTTTTTTCATTAATTATTGTAACTAACACACACACACACATACACACACACACACACATTTGTGAATATATAAACACACAGACACATACACACATATTCATAAATACATAAATTCACTCTATATAATGTAACTTGGGTGTATATGTTTTCAGGGCTGACTATTTGGTATTGGATAACCAAGTTGTGAAGTTGTGTGCTCTTCTACACAAATGCAATAATATTTCTCCCATTTGACCTTAATTGCTTCAGGGTATTTTTATAGAGCTGAGAGAGCCTGAGATTTCCCTGACCCTGACCTGAGTTTTCCCTGGAAGAATTTTGTCTATGTTCAAGGCTCTTCCCTTCCTCCTCACTCTTCCTTTTTTCTCACTTTCTAGCTATTTTGACAGAGAAAGGATAATTTTTATTAGCCAGACTATTCTCACTTTCTGGATACCTTTTAATATCTCTCTAAGCCAGGTAAATCTCACCTTCAGTGAGTTCCTTGGAGGAGGACTAAGGCATAGAAAACTACATGGGTTAAAATTACTATCAGTCTGTTCTCTCGTTTAGGGAACTCAAGTAGCCTATGATGACCCATACTCATTAAACACAGGTATATAATAACTTTGTTGTGAGCAGTTTTAGAACTAGATTCTCAAATTCCAACTTCTGTTGACCAGATCATATATAAACTGTCTAAATCAATGCTTCCCAAATTTTGTGGCTTATAAGTCATGTGCAGAATACAACGATTATCTTACACCAGGAAATTTGGGTGTAGTATATTACCTAAGATTAAATAGATGGTGAACTTGGAATGATTTGCCTAAATAACTTTTGTTTTATCACAATATTTTTGTCACATGTTTAACATTAATATTTTTCATACTGATTTCCAAACTTTGCCATGAAAAACTTTTTTATTATAATAGTCCATTCCACTTAATATTACCTATTTTATTTTTTACTATATTTTCTTTTCCACCAAATATTTTTAGCTGGTTAGTTAAAGTATATCTTCAACCATTTCTTTATATTTTCCATCTTTCCTTTTCTCTTTATATGTTTTTGTATTGAAGTGTATAAGTGCATGTAAATATGTATGTATATGATTTTTTATTCACATATTTGTGAATGATTCATTTGTTAATAGATGGTACATATATTTTATTGTTGCTGAGTGAAGGTGATACAATTTGGAAAAGAAGTTATATATATGATTACAGCTTTCACATGTGTTCCTGTACCCAGGGTACAGACAAAGGCATTTATTTGCGTAATGGAATTGGATACACATTTAAATGTAATATGATGGGGCATGTGAGTTTACTGATAGAACTCCTGCAAAAGAGAACAATGTGAATATGCGTTGCCTTCTTTCCTATACGTGGAAACAATATTTTCCTTGTTGTTTGTACAATATTCTACTAGAGAAACTATTTGTGTAATTAGAAAATGCAAATGAAAAAGTTTATATACTCTCAGTTAGACAAGCAATACTGGCTTCTCCCTGAGACTTGGTGAATCTCATTTAGTCTTTTACACCAACTACAGGGGAAATCATGTTAGAGTACCTGTTCTCAGTTTTTTTTGTTTTGTTTTGTTTGTTTGTTTGTTTTTCGAGACAGGGTTTCTCTGTGTAGCTTTGCGCCTTTCCTGGAACTCACTTGGTAGCCCAGGCTGGCCTCGAACTCACAGAGATCCGCCTGGCTCTGCCTCCCGAGTGCTGGGATTAAAGGCATGTGCCACCACCGCCCGGCTTGTTTTGTTTTTTTTTTTAACCTGAAAACAAGGTAAGGGCAAACGTAGCTGGAAGTTTCTCAGGTCCCACGTTCAGAACAAATATCTCTCACCTGCATCCCACAGCCGCTTGGTCCTAAGTAAAGACACAGAGGCTTATATTGATTACAAACTGTGTGATCTATGGCTTAAGCTTCTGGCTAGCTAACTCTTTCATCTTAAATTAATCCATTTCTCTTAATCTATATGTTGCCATATGACTGTGGCCTTACCAGTCTGCTGGCATCTTGCTGCTCCTTCAGTGGCGGGCTTGAGTCTCCTCTGCCTCTCCTTTCTTCTTCCTGTCTTTTTCTTGGATTTCCTGTTCAGCTACAACCTGACCTGTCATAGGCCAGAGCAGCTTTTTAATTAACTCATTATTATTAATTAATAATTATTAATTAATATTAATTAGCTAATTATTAATTGATCAATAATTTAATTATTAATTAATCATAGCAACATATTTTCACAGAATGCAGAAAGACATCCCACAGCACTTCCCCCTTTTTGTCTAATTAAAAAGGAAGGTTTTAACTTTAACATAGTAAAATGACATAATAGAAAAGTTATCAAGCAAGAACTACAGTTACAATATCTAGCCTATTTGTATTTGGCAAAGTTGAAGAAAGTACTCTATTATCTATCTCATTTCTCTGAGTCTAAATTTCCATATCTAATTTACCGTTCATCATAACTAAGGAAAACTATAATTATAACTATCTAGTCTTCAGTTGCATCAAGGATCCCAGAAGGATATAATGTTACCTAAGTAAACAAGGAGTCTTTGTAAGCAACTTCCAAAATTCTGGAAATAACAGAGGCAGCTGGCTGCCTGGACAGTCACCCAAGTTCCTCCTAAATGCAGGGGGAAATCCATCTTCAGCCTATAGCCCTAGAGTCTCTCAGTTACTTCTCCCTGTGTCCTTCAGAATATCTGGCAGTCTCCTCTGTTAAGCAAGAACCTGAAGGACCATCTCGCCTTGTTTTGGCAAAATTCGGTGGTCATTTTCCTATGGGTTTTGTATGTCCAGTTTATATAACATATTATCAAGCAGTCCAGGCAAGAGCAGTTTCTTGCCCAAATGGCTAACTTTTGCCATAAAGAAAGCAAACTCCATATGGAGTTTCTTCAATGCCTATCATCTTTTTTGAAGTAATTGGTGCTGTCAGGAGCAGACATGTCTCACTGTCTAGAAAAGTCTAATTCTTAAAAACATTTTAAATGCTATGTTCTATATATTTTGAAGTGTTTGAAGATTACCTATCTATCTGAAATGTATCTCTGCATATCTAGAAAATCTAATTAACATGCCTATAAGTTTGACTATTACAGATGACTATTAATTTGTGTTTTAATTATATATTATAATTTTAAATGAGCTACATAAAATAACACCTTAAATGATTAAAAATATACATGAAGTATAACAAAAAACTTTAAATTTGAATCAATAAACTAAAATCCATAGCAATGTAAAATATTTCAAACAAGTTGTTGCTCTTTAAAAGTAGATTCAATAATCTACCCTTTTATCCTATCATAACTGTATCCTACAATTTTATATGATATCCCCCTTTCTTCTTTTAGAAAGAGATTGACTATGACCAATAACAATTTGTAACCAACAACCTAAACTAAGACAAATATCCATAATCCATTTTTTAGGAATGTGGGTGTGGTGTGCTAGGCTTCTCCTGCTGATTGGGGGTGCCGGCAATCTTCTGAGGATCCTGAGAAAATTTGAGATAATAGTCAAGTCCTGGGAAGACTAGCTATAACCTTTTTGATAGGTACCACCTGTTAAGGTTCAGGAGGTCTCACTTGATCAAATCTGATTCATCTTAACCTGGAACAAATCCATAGTGTCTTGCTTCCTGTAGAAACAAAACCAGAGCCTCCTTTACAAGGCAACAGAACCTTATAACCATGTTTTGAAGTCAAGATATCTTTAAAATATATATGTTGATTTAACTTAGCAGCCTTTACAATCAAATGTCTTTCTACAGTTAAAAATCCCAAAGACAATATAATCCAGACTCTCTGTGTAATTTCTATCTTTATGTGGCTTATTTTTTATATTACTTTTACTGTCTATCTAAAGATTTTATTTTTTAAAACTATTTCTTTATATAATTGTCTATCCTCCTTTTCCTCTCAGTTCCAAGCTTATGCATATATTTATTTTTATTTTAATTAATTATTTATTTATTTATTTTTGTTTTTGTTTTTGTTTTTCAAGACAGGGTTTCTCTGTGTAGCTTTGGTGCTACTCCTGGATCTCACTCTGTAGACCAGGCTGGCCTTGAACTCTCAGAGATCTGCCTGGCTCTCCCTCCCTAGTGCTAGGATTAAAGGCGTGTGCCACCACCGCCCAGCTCCTATGCATATTTTTAAACACACTTTAAAACATTTATTTTTATTCCATCTGAATCTATCTTATTATGAATCTATAATCCTTCTCTGACCAGGAAAGATTTTAAACTGTGAAGCTCTGCAGTGACTTTGGCTCTTGACTCTGTCCACTTCAGCTTCCCAACATGGCAGAGGTACGTTTACCACCATCTCTGGGATCCATGTTCACCACCAAGTCTGGGAAGCAGTGGGTGTATGCCTCCATCCAGCAGCATGCAGGCCAGAAACCATTTTTTTTGTTGTTGTTGTTGTCTGTACTAGCAAAAGCTAAATTCACCATGTAGTGTGCTGCACAGCTTAGGGATACCTCTGTGTACTGCAGTAGGAATCTGCTGTGCTGTAGGTCAAGCCCACACACTGCAAACCCACCATACTGTAGCTCAAGGCCACAGACTACAGCTTGCCTGAGAGACAACTAGAAAGCTGTTTTTAGCTCCATTTTAGAATCTTTTTTAAAAGATTTCTCAGGTTTTGGGTAGAAATTCTTGCTACCACATCTGGACACTAAATATATCCAGAGGTTTCTCTGGTTCCACCCGGTCCCCACTGTCAGGATAAATCTCTCCCACCTACATCCCACACGCTTGGTCCCAAGTAAATATGAAAAGGCTTTAATTAATTACAAACTGTATGGTCTATGGCTTAAGCTTCTGGCTAGCTAACTCTTTCATCTTAAATTAACCCATTACTCTTAATCTATATGTTGCTATATGACCGTGGCTTTATCAGTCTGCTGGCATCTTGTTGCTCCTTCAGTGGCGGGCTTGAGCCTCCTCTGTCTTTCCTTTCTTTTTCTTCTCTCTCACTTAGATTACCATCTGGCTATAACCTGACTCACCACAGGCCAGAGCAGCTTCCTTATTAACCAACCATAGCAACACATATTCACAGCATACAGAAAGATCCCAGAGCAAAGGGATTATAAGGTTTTTACGGATGACTTCCAATCTAAGAGTAGATTCTTTTAACTGAAATGCATTTCAGAAACAAAAAAAAAAAAATTGGAGTAAGGTTATGAATATGTGAGTGACTGAACAGTTATGATTACAACATCTTTCAAACTAGAACTGATTTTTCAAAGGATCAATTTTCAAAACATAAGAAACCAACAACCACCTTGCCTGAAAGCTGTTAATTCATTTTAAGGGGTAAAAAATAACACGGCAGCCCAATGATCACCTTTTCCTGACAATTGCAAATAATGGAAGATATTTAGTGGAGAGATAGAGAGTAATTTAAAATGGCTGCTGTATTCTAAACTATGAAGATGTATCAGGTGTTTTTTGTCTCAAGTTCATGAAACCTACAGCTTCAAGCTGCCCATTATCTTCTGAAATTTTATGTATATCTTGTGTGGATGTGTGATTGGCAGAGTGTGCATGAGAAGAGATATTTTCTATATATTTCATAAAATTTGCAAACAGCCTGAGCTGGAAATAGAGAATCTCAAGTGACTGTGTCAAAATAATTCAGAAGCAGGCAGTTGCATATCGCCATGAAAATTGTGAAAGTGCTTCAAAAAAGGACCATGTACTGTTCACCTCCAGTTTGTAAGGCTTTGGATCAGAATATGCAGCTCATGACTATGAAATCATAATATATTTTAGGTAGATACATTTTCTAATTCAAATATGCTCTTTTTAATAAACTGACAAATAAAAACTTACCCTTAGACACACATAAAGGTCAAATATTTTTGTCACCAGCATTTACATATCTGAAACACATATCATATTAGTTCATTTAATTTATTATAAAATGTGCATTATATTGTCATTTAATTTTTTAACTTTTTTTTTGGTGATAAACACAATTTTAAACTAAACAGAAAAGATGAGATCTATTGACCAACCTTGATAATTCCATTTAGCATTTTCAGGAACGTCTGTTTGTTGATGAATTCAGATTCCTACTGAGTCACTCAGGCTGGGTGAACCTCACAATCTTCCTTCCTCAACTGTCTTATTGCTGGGCTTAAGATCATGAAGCCCATGTCTGGCTGAAGGTTGGCTTTTGGTGTAGAACAATAAGGAAGGTCACACCAATTGAAAGAAGAATGGAGACAAAAAAAATCATTAAACAACAATGCTCCTCATTAGATGAAAGTATTAATTTATCACCTAGAAACAAGAAACATGTTCTTGGAAAGTATGTATCTCCTTTTCATGAAGCAAGAATATGGCAATTGGATTTTGTTTTAAAAATCTGCTCTCCAATCACTTACTGTTTTAATAAACAAATAAAAAGTGATTTTTTGACATTGTTATAAGCCAAAGGAAAAGTAATTTTCCACAAAATATTAGCCCTGCTTTCAATGACTGAACTATAGGTTTAATTTTGAGATATTTTTAAAGAAGAAAAATTTCTCCATCAAAAATTAGTCAGTTATTTCTAGTAATTCCCATTTAAGGTATTGGCCTCTTTATAAAAAATAGGAAATTAGTTTTTAATGTATATCTAGAAGCATGGTTTTTGCAAAGTATATTTGCCGTAACTATTAGGTGTTTATATTGAATAATGTATATATTTTGAGGAAAGATATAGATCCCTGTAACATCCTGGAAAACAATATTCTGTGTAGAGAAATATTTAAACATCTTACTAAGGGCATATTACTAGGTTCAATATGTCTTGTCCAGACTAAATAGCACAAATGCCACCTGGGTACAGAGACATTTATACTTTTATTACTTTATTAAGATGAATAGAAAATTTGCCTCATCTGATACATGTGTGTGTGTGTGTGTGTGTGTGTGTGTTTGTGAGAGAGAGAGAGAGAGAGAGAGAGAGAGAGAGAGAGATTAAATTTTGCTTTTGGAAACATTGTATTTACCTCAATTTATCTCATAAGTCTAGAATAAAATCAAAGTTGTTTTGCACATAATGTTTTCTTGTAAAGTAATATTATTACTCCATCAGCACTCAGTGGGCAAACATATTTTTCAACATTCCTCTTTTAATTAACTTGTCTTACAAACAAAGGCTACCAGATGAACACAATTTATCCACAGCGTGCATTTTCAGCTAGGAGGCAGATAATTATTGCTCACTGCAGAAATAATGTTCTCCTACTTGCTCATGTAAAACAAACTTCAAATGTCATTTTGTGCAATAAAGATTACACAGCGCAGGGCTGACTTAAGAGAAGCCAGCTACCCAGAGGAACTTCTCATTAGCCTGAAGGTCAGGGGTGAGCCATGATCACCAGCTCTTGCTAACACAAACCTTAATTGCCCTCCTCTAGATATAATGCCCTCATAAGAACCCAAGTGGGGACAGTAAAAATTAAACTGTTATTGTGATACGTCTCTAAGAGGAACTGTACATTATGGGAACTGGCTGGGTATGTGCCACCTTACCACCTGTGTCTGGGGATCAGAGCATGTTGCATGAAACAAAGAGACTCTTGGATGGAAATGCCTCCTTTAATAAAGTAGCAGCTGCTTGGCAACATTTAAATGTATTGTTTCAATTAATCACAGCAATTGTAGCGTGATCCCTAAGCATTAAAGAGAAAATTGCACTTTCAAACAGAGCATCTCAAGCCTTCCAAACGCTCTTATCTTCACGGGGAAGTTGAGGGATATATATGACATTAGAAAGCCCTCGTGGAAATCATGCTTTTTAAGTATTAAACAGTTCTTAAACCTTTTCTGCAACGTTATATCATCTGTTCTCTTAAACTGACAATCTAACATTGACCTGAGATGTAGAAATTTACTATGTACCTACGTAATGTCCAAGCAGATAAGCAATTCAACAAAGAGCACAAAATGTATTTATTCTAATATTTTAAATTGCAAAGGAGACGATTTTCATAATAGTTTTCAAGGAGAGTATGAGAAAGACACACTATCATATGAATCTCATGAACCAGTGTTCTATTGAAAGGTCGTGCTATACAATCCTGGCATCATGGTCATTTAGGTGGGACTGGTTGCCTTCTAGAAGCAGCCCAGGCAGGGATGAGGTTCTATAAAGTGACAGGGCTGCCATTTTGTCTGTGAGGGCAGTGCACACTAGTGGGTAAAGAAACGCTCTAATTCCCACAGAATTTTTGAGTTTTTGCCTAATATAAAGTTGGTAGCCCATCTGGGAAGGACAATTAGTTTGGGATGAGATCCCAAATAAATATGATAGATAATTTACCCTGAAATCATGGAGAGCTCGGCTAAAAATCAGATGGAATACAATTTGACCATCTGATGAGGGTTCAGCAATGCACTGATCTATGGGCATAGCAATATGGCATTAGGAGTAATTTTAAAATTATATCCATTTATCAGGATAATAGTAGTAGGTTCTCCATGGGGAGCTATGTGCCACTTATTAAAACATTTTAGAATGCAAAGTAAAAAGGAGAGACTAATGGAAGAATCCATGATTTTCTACTTGAATGTGTAGAGGTTAACTATGCCACTATTATGACCTTACCCTGGTTAATCTAATTAATGTTCGTGAACAACTTGTGTGGAGGGCAATCTCTTGATGATGTGTTTGAAGCAGGAAGTAGCAGAGCAGTGACATCAAGCTTGGATTCCCTCAGTCACAGACATGCAAGGGTAAGAACCCCCTCACCAGACCCAGACATGTGCCCTTACTCTCTCCTAGTAGAGAGTCAGGGAGCACCCATTGCACAATAGGAGGCCCGGACCATGCCCAAGAGGGAGAGCAGGACCTTGATAAAGTACCTAGTTCCTTTTGGAGATTTGGATGTTCCATAAATTGCAAGCTGTTTTATCTGGTATAATTGAAAATATGCTTTCTAATTTATACAAAGTTATGAAAATTTCATTTCACTTTGTTTTGTATAGGAACTTGAATATTATTCTTTGTGATTTTACAGAACTTTAAATAAAATATGTGGTAGATTAATTGTTTTTCAAGAATTCTAATATACAGTTATATTTTAATTTTTCATGAAAATTGCATTGGCTCTTTTTTCCACTATCCATCTTTGGCTATCATACATTGTTAATGTATATGAAGCCAAATTGTATAAAAAAAAGTCTAAATTTGAAATATGCAAGAAAGAACTTAATGGAGAAATTATTATAAAAACATTTCTGCCTGTCTTCATGTCTCCACACATGACACAAAAATACTGTTATTGGCTTTAAAAAATAAGGCATATAATTTGATATGACACTAGAATGCACCCTGGGGTGAGAGAAATTAAATTTAATCCAGGACAGTTTTGAGCTGGTTCTACTTAAACACATCTGTACATATATAATGCAAAGATTTTGCCCTTCCTTCACGCACTTGTATGCTATAGGATGAACTGAATTTTTAAAAATATTAAAGTGAAATGCATTGAAACACTTTCTCCTTCAAACAACCCTTTCCCCCTCCCTCTCTTCTAAGAAGGACAGAAATAAAATTAACTGAGCAGAGAAGGACAGATATAAAACACAAAACATGACCAGATAACACCATCCCGTGGTCAGCTCCTGAAGCTCCCACTCAGGATGAAATGCAGAACTGTGTGCTTCACTTGTGTGAAGATAAACTTTGCTGTTTCTTCACTTAGGTGGAAAAATTACTTAAAGCCAGGACGAAAAAGGAGCTCCTTCACTGGACGGCACTGCTTCAGACTGCCTTTTGTTTCAGGCAAAGGAAACTTATTACTTAACAGAATAATGTGAAAAACAAAACAGTCCCCAGGGCAGATTAAGTTGATTAATAACCTTTACTGTAAATAAACCATGTTCTGGCCCAGTATGAGATGAATAACTGTAGTTTTTCTTACTGTTTTTCTCTGTTTCTTCCCAGCAGGGTTTCTCTCTCTTCCTGCTTTTCTGTGTGGTTCCTCCACATTACTTTCTTCCTTTTGTTCTTATCCTTTTCCTGAATTATTTCCAACACTTTCAAAGAACAACGGTTCATCTATTACATTCAGTTGAAAAGAACATTCTTTGAAAGGATAACAGCACAATTTAAAGGTACCCTATATTTCTGCAGTAAAGTTGATTAGCTTGTCTGTAAGGTAAAAGTGGATGGTAAAGAAATTTCTTTTATTAACTAAATTTTAAAATTTTTCATCAATATTCAAGTTCCACATGTTAATGTTTTTAAGTATTTCATTATTGCCTTTGTATATACCTATTAGGAATCAGTCTTTTAAATACTTATTTTATGATTTTTATTACATTATAGTGATACTGGAAACAATAATGTAATGATAGAATGTAAATGATTATCAAGCATGGTACACTGGAAATAGTCTACAGAATAAACATATTATTGTGTTATATTATCAAATACTCATAGAAAGTTTCTTACCCTTTAAACTTTATGTAAATAAATAATTTTATATAAAGGATGTATTCTACATATATAAGCAGTTGAAGGGATAACCTTATAATATGAACCCAGCTTAGTTTCATATTTTTAATCTCAGCATTTGAAACTGATACAATTATATGTGTAATATAGGTGCCCAGAACACATTCCTAAGAGACACAGACCTCACAGGAGTAAGAATTCCATTCTAAAATTAGATGATACAGAAATACAGAAATGCATCAAACTAAATAGAGACAGGTGTAGACACACACACACAAAAAAAAGCATGCAAGATTCTCATTGAGCTCTTGTATTAGTGCCGCAAGCCAGCTCATTTGTTACCAAGGATACACAATATATCATGCATTTCATTATATATAGCAAGTAAAATAAGTCACAAACATTTCAGGAAATTCACTCAATTATTTTGTTTTTTCTAAATTCAGTTTCAACTTGATTCTCAGCTTTTTGCAATGGATGTAGATAATTGGTAAAGTTATTTGTCCTATCTAGGTCATTACTTTTGAACAATTACTATGTTTACCAACAAATAATGCTTATGGAATACAAAAAAATAGCATTTTAATCAGCCCTTTACTGTGTTGTTTTCTTTGGAGGATTATAAAATATTTTTCTGAGAATCATTCATTGACCAAATGTCAGTACTATGCTCAGTACTTGATATTTAAACCCATGTGGTATCTGGGGGAAAGTTTCTGAGAACACTTTGAAGAGACTAAGTTTCAAGTGTTTGATGTGTTTTAAAATTCCTCCTAAAATGTGGCTAGCAGAAGCTGCTGCTGGGTCCACTTTCTGCTGCTACTCATATATGGATGTACTTACACATGTGGAATGAAGCCAACGAGAATCCCCAAAGCAGGGGTGAATCACACACTGTGCAGCTTCTTTTCTACAAAGAAACTCTCAGTGATGTCAAAGGTCATGAAAATGCTCTTCTGAGCTCCTTCCTGGTATACAGGAATGAAACTAAAATAGAGAAACCATAGTAGTTATGTTTGTGTTCAAGTTTGCTGAATTACTAAATTTGCTTTTTGAGTAGTTTCAGAATTAGAAAATATATTTACAAATGATAAATTTATACATGGACCAGGCATAACCACTTTCCTCCCCACCCCCATTACTTTTCACTGATACTCAGAAATACTAAAATTAAATCTCTTTCCATTTGAACTCTTTCTGACATTTGTCTTTAAGAAAAAAGAGACAGAGGGTCTAAAGAGATGGCTCAGTGGTTAAGACCATTTATTGCTCTTCTGGAAAACCTGAGTTCCATTCACAACACCCGCTTTGGACAACTTACAACTGCATGTAGCTCCAACTCCAGGGAGCTGATGCCCTTTTCTAGCCTCACTGGGCAACCACAAACATGTGGCATACACACACACACACACACACACACACACACACACACACACAAACACACAGATACACACATATACATGAGTAAAAAATATTTTTTTGCAGAATTTCCTTTTTGTTTATTTTTTTCACATAATATATCCTGATGAAAGTTTCCCCTTCTGCTACTCTTCCCATTTCCTCATCACCTACCCTGCCATCTGGATCCACTACCTTTATGTCTCCTTAGAAAACAACACCAGCAAAGGGTTTTTAAGACTTATAACATAACATAATGTATAATAAGATAAAACAAAAAACTAGCACATTGAAATAGGACAAAATAAACAAACAAATGGAAAAGAGCCCAAGAGAAGACCAAATATTAGAGAGCCACTCATTTGCCACTTGGGAATGCTATAAAAGAATAAACTGGAAGGCATAATATATGCACAGGGGACCTGGCGGAGACCGATGAAAACCCTGGGCATACTGTGTCAGTCTTTCTAAGTTCATTTGAGCTTTGCTGGTGTTGATACAGAGGGCCTTGTTTTCTTGGTATCCTCCATCCGCTCTGGTTCTTATACTCTTTCCATCTTCCCTCCCACAATTCCCTGAATCCTGAAAGGAAAGATTTGATGGAGACTCCCCATTTAAGACAGGGTATTCCAAGGTCTGTCTGCCTCTCTCCCCCCCCCCCCCCCCCCCGCTCCGGAGGCAGCAGGAAGTTGACTGACAGTCACACTAGGGAAGCTTTAGCAAAAGGCACCTCAAAGCCCACCCCCACAGTGACCTGCTTCCTCCAACAAAGTCACACCTCCTAATAGTGCCACTCCATTGGGGGGCCATTTTCTCTCAAATCACCACAATTAGTATAGCAGAATATCATCAAAAGTCATTTTATTGCTGCTTTTTAAATAAAAAATTCTAAGAGGGTGAGAAAGATGAATTTAAGCCTACATTACTACATATGAAATTCAAAAACAGAGCAATAAAAATTCATACTTTTCCAATGTTATCCTTTGATCAGTATTTCCTTTCTTGCTGTTATTTATTTCCTGATCATGTCTGCTAATCATGGCTTGTGAATTTACAGAAACATTGTGCTGCTCCTACTTAGGTTTATTTATCTTCCTAAGAAAGTTGTAAAGAAATTCTAATTTAAGTTTTTGTCAATGATACATTAAAACTAATTATTTAATATAAACTTCACACCTTGCCCTAGTCTTTAGAATCACCTATTGTAGCTGGAGTTTTCTCCAGTCCCACCAGAGCCCACAGCCACTCAGACCCAAATAAACACACAGAGGCTTATATTAATTAAAACTGTTTGGCCTAATGGCTCAGGTTTCTTGCTAGCTAGATCTTACACTTAAATTAACCCATAATTCTTATTTATGTTTAGCCACATAGCTTGGTACCTTTTCCCAGTTCTGCCTTCACATCTTACTCCCTCTGTGTCTGGCTGGTGACTCCTGACTCAGCCTTCCTGTTCCCCGAATTCTCCTCTCTCTTTGTCCTGCCTCTACTTCCTGTCTGGCTACTGGCCAATCAGCACTTTATTAACCAATCAGAGCAATACATTCACAGCATACAGAGTGATATCCACAGCAACCTATTCCTGACACATTTCTGATTAAATTGTACTTTCAAAAACAATATTTGGGAGCTTCTGTTTTGTTTTGTTTTTCTTCAACACTCATGTCCCTTTCATATCCCTCCTTTTTTCTGTTTTGTGTTTGTAAGAATTTTCCTCTTCTAAAATAGTTCAGCCTCAACCTCAAAAACCTTGAACCAAAAGATGGATAATGATATGTGGCATATATATTACATTATGAAATACTGTCTGTCTGTAAAGAAAAATGAAATCATGAACTTTGCAGGTAGATATACGAGCTAGAAAAGATCAGGTTAATGAGTTGACTCAGATCCAGGAAGACAAACATTGCCTGTTCTCTCTCATCTAAGACTTCTTACACCAAATCTTCAAATGTAGGTACACAACCTATAATAACTACGGAATCCAGGAACATAAAAAAGGATCACTGCCAGGGTTGGGGAGTCAGGGAGGGACAGAGAGGGGAATAACAGAGCACAAGTGATCTGATCAGAGAAATGGGGAAACAGAGGTGAGTGGGCTCTAATGGAGGAATGGAAACATGAAAGCACAAGAAGGAGAGAAGAACGTAAAATATTAGTAAGCATGTCTTTAAAAGTTATAAGGAATCAGAATATTAACTATCTTTTTAAAAAAAAAACTGTAAATCACATTAGTTAAAATGAAATTTTCTCATCTGAGCTTACAATGGTTCTTACAAGAACTAATGACCATCTGACAAAAACTTCAACACTAAACCTGAGAAACCTTTTTCTGACTTGTTAGTCAGTGTTGTCCAAGAGACTTCAAAACATTACAGGCTATCGTTATTACATTTGGTTTCCCATCATAGATGAAAGATAAATGTTTATTATTGAAGACATCGTGTACCTCAGACACATGAACAAGAGGCCCCTGATATGAGACTGATCTCAATGCCTCTTCACTGAGGTCTAGTTTTCTTGTTATTAGAAGGCATCATGCAAGCTTCCAAAGGAGCAAAGCAAACAACAGTCC
>CABHPQ010168822.1:9214-36765 GCA_902168405.1 Peromyscus aztecus
AAAGAAAAAAAAAGAAAACAGATTATACATTTAATATGTTTTCTTGTCTTATTACATAGGACAAGAATTGCGTTAGGCATAAGTAATAGCAAGAGAATTCTTGTGTTTCTACTGTAAGGTGATCACCTTTTGTAATTCTTCATTAAGTATCATGTCAGTCTTCTATAGGGATTCCCATTTTAGATACTGAATCCCTTTTGTTGCTGGATCATCTATATTGGTAAGTCATGTTTCACTGTATAATAATTGTGCCATAATTTTCTCATCTCTCCTGTGGTTGGTGGGCAGTTGAATTGCTTCTAGATTTTGATTCTTATGAATGGAATGGATGGAAGCTTTGTTTTAAAAAAATGTTGTATAGGGCTAGGGAGATGTTCAGTCAGCAAAGTACACGCAAGCATGAGGACCTGAGTGAGTGTGGATACCTAGAGCCCTGTTGAAAAGGCCAAGCATATGGTGTATAGATGTCACCTCGGCACTCTCATAGGGGTTGGGAAACAGAGACAGGTAGATCCCTGAAGCTTGTTGGTCAACTAGCCCTGCTGAATCAAAGACCTTCAGGTTCAGGGAGAGATCCTGTATCAGCACACAGATGGTAAGTCATCTTGGAAGAGCGTAAAATGTCTATCTCTGTCTTTCACACAAGTGCTTGAAAATCTGTACACGAACACACACACACCCACAGAACATGCTCCATAGACAGAGCACAACACACACACACACACACGCACCAAACAAGTATGAAAAACATTGTGTATAAGTCCTTTGTGAAAAGTTTCATCTTCACAGAGGTAACTAGGAGTAAAACTTTTGGGTCGTATGGTACGATGAAGAAATTGGTGCTCACTTTCCATGTTAAAAACATTCAGTTATTCTAGCACCATTTTTTGAAAACACCATTCTTATTTCTTCACCTTGCCCCCATGTACAAATGCCTATTTCTGTTCCGTATGTCTATGCCATTATTACATTATCTTATCTACCATGACTCCCTAGACGGACTCTGGAAATCGGACGATACAGAGCTTTCGGCTTTGCTCATCTTTTAAAGTTTAATGTCACCAAGCACTCCCTACCAAAAAGCTCTCTAGCATTTAGATTGGAATTCCATTGGTTTATTGATCAATTTGGGGGCTGTGGCATCTCACCTTTAACTTTAAACTCATTAGCACAAAGTATCCTCTTGGGTCTTGAAGAAATTCTTCCAAAGGCATGTTTTCTAGCTTTTTTGTGCATGCCTTTTTTGCTTACTTGGTTGAATTTGTTTATAAATTTTAATATTCTTTAAGTCTGTATTTTAGCCTCTTTATATGTGTTATGTGGTATGCATCATGCCCCAGTGTATGTGTATTCATATGTGTGTGTGAACACATATATTTGTGTATATACATGCTCCATCTTAAACATCGAGGTAGGGTCCTTAGCTGACCTTGGAGCTCATCTAGTTAACCAACTTACTCCTGGGGTACCCAGTTTCTACCTCAGGAATTCTGGGATTACACATGGGCCACCACACCCACTCAGGTTGATATTTTACTTTGTTTTTAAAGACCCTTTGAAAAACATTTTCAGAGTTAGAGAAAATTAAGGAGGATAATTTTTTTATTAACAAGTTGGTAGGTTTGTATTGCCTAAGAAACCACCACTGCTTGTTAGCATTCCCTGAAGTCCAGGCTCTGTTCTGATGCCACTGATTTTCCCACCATGTTCTGTTTCAGTTCTGGGATCTTATTCCAGGTGCCACATCATGTTTAGTCCCCACATGCCCTTTATTTCCTCTGGTCTGTGGCAGGCTTTCAGAATTCTCTTGCTTTTATGACCTTGACAATTCTGAGGAACAATGGCCTGGTGTTTTATAGAACACACTACGTTTGGTGGTGTTTGATGGTTTTCTCGTAATGGGGTTTGGGTTTGGGGGACAAAAGCCACTGAGGGAGGCAAAAGCTATTCTCATTACCCCCATCACTTCCTGTATGATTGCATCAGTGTTTGAACATGGAGGGGGTTGGTCTGTAATCTCAACCAACTTTGAATTCAACTCAGTCAAGTTCTTTAATCCTGTTTTCTTGCCTACCTTGAACTGACACTTTCTTGGTAAAATTTGAATATGGGGAAGAAGGGTAGGGATTGTTGGGACAGGGGATTTGCTCTTGTGTTTCAGTTCAGTCTGTGTTTTTATCTGGGCTTGGCTGATTTCTTCTGATCTTGGTCGGAAGATCCTTGTCTGATCTTTGTCTACCTGTACCGAATAGGAGCTGGCCTCCCTGTGAACATCTTTCTTCTCTGGAATTCAGTTACTCAGGCTTCTGAGTACTCATTATTAGCCCCTTGGAATGGAACGATTCAGTTTTCCTCATATTTTCTTGGTTTTTAGCAGAAGAGAAATGGTCTGTCATGTTCTAGATCCTAGACAGAGTAAAAGTTATATATTTAGGTTATTTTTCATAATTTTTTTGTTCCTTACACTTTTTCTCTTGTCCTGTTGACTTACTCCAAATTGTTTCTGTTCAGTTTTTCTTTGATCTTGCTGCTAGTTTGCAAGGTTGTGTATTCCTTTTATGTATGTTAAAGGTATGTTTTTCTGCATGATTGCTTAACTTACAATCCAAATGTGTGTTTTCCTCTCATCAACCTGCTTAATTACATGTTACGGTGATCCCATGCTTTGTCTCGCCCTCTTTATCCTACCAGGAGAATAATAATTATGATTATTTGGCCACAGGGGCTGCTTACCTGTTTAGACCTTCCCCTCTGGCCTCCTTAGCTTTTCTTTTCTTACTTCTTCCTGTGAGGTTTACATTCCTTCCTTCTGGGGTCCCCTGCTTCCATAGCTCTTTCAACCAAGATCTTTGTAAAGGTAAAATTGTGTATCTGTACAACACTGTTTTCATTTTGCACTTGCCCTCACTCTTGGATGGTAATTTAGCCAAGGAGAGAATTATCAGCTTGTTATTTATTTATTTTTCACTATGTTTGACAAGTTACTCCATTTTCTTCGACTTATACTAGCTGCTGGTTAAAACACTATTTGTTAGGTCATAAATATGACTTCTGATCGTGTCTATGATTTTCTCATTGTCTGTGTGATTTTGCTGTAAGTATCTATATATGCATTATTTGGTAGTTTCTGATGTTTAATATTTCAAGAACACTTGAGAATTTTCTTGCTGTGTGTCCCTGGCTGGTCTGAAACTTGATATGCAGATCAAGCTGGCCTCAGACTCAGAGAGTTCCTCCTGCCTTTGCATCCCAAGCACTGGGAAGAAAGGCGAACACCACCATTTCCTGCTCATGACCTATATCGTTTTAAATGTGAAAGCTTCATGATGTATTTTAATATCCAGGAAATTGATAAATTCCTATGGTTACATCCATCTTTTAAGAATTTTGTTCTTGAGTCAGGCAGTGGTGGTGCACACTTTTAATCCCAACATTCAGGAGGCAGAGGCAGGCGGGTCTCTGAGTTCAAGGCCAGCCTGGTCTACGAAGTGAGTTCTAGGACAGCCAGGGCTACACAGAAAAATTCTATCTTGAAAAACCAAAAATAAATAAATGAATAAAATGAAATGTTTTTCTTTGCAGCTTGCACTCATCAGTTTTAAGGGTAATTTTAGAAAAATTTATTAGGTCTTTAAGTAATTAGATAGTGTTTTTTTTTTTTTTAAAACAATTTTGAAGAAAACACATGTTCATATCTAAGAGTAATTTTGGTACATCAATTTATTTATTTCTCTTTATTACGAACAATGTAAGTTTTATTTACGTAGTGTATAGTTTGATTTATGTAGGTCCTGACCATGTCATATTATTTGTTTCTCTCATGTATGTTAGGCTAGCCTCAGGTTTGCTGTGTAGCCAAGGATGATTTCCTACCGATCTTCTTGCCTCAGTCCCTAAGTGCTGGGATTTCAGGTGTGTACCATTCATCCATTTATGCAAGGGGGACTAAGCTTGACTCTTCCTGCGCACCAAGTGAGCCTTCTACCACGAGAGCTCTGTCCTCAGCCCCAGCATCTTGTGCTTTACAGTGTTTTTGGAATCTGATAGTCTCCTGGTATGCTTTCAGCAGACTATTGCATAAATTCCTGTTTAGTTTTGTGTACTTATTTTAATTCAGTATAATGTATATTCAATTCTCGTCTTGGATTTTTAAATTTAAAATATTTTAATTTTCAAAAATAAATTTTAAATTTTCTAGATTAAATAAAAGCCCTATAATAAGTAATAGCTGTGTTTTCGCTTCCAGGATTTGTAATGTAAAGCTATTCGGTTTCCTTGCCTACATTGTAGAGCCAGATAAATGGGAGGGGCAACTGTCACTATCCCACTGTCAATTTCATTGTGAGTCAGCATTTCTTCAAAGGACACAGTTCTGGTGATTGACTTCAGATAGTCACGCACACACACGCACGCACGCACGCACGCACGCACGCACGCACTCGCTCATGTTTTAAAAAACCCTGCAGCCCCTTTTTGTAATCCGTCTGAAGTTGAGAAAACACTTTTACTTGAAGAGTTCTTTCATTGTAAAGTGTTTTGCCAGGCAGTGGTAGCGCACACTTTTAATCCCAGCACTCGGGAGGCAGAGACAGGCAGATCTCCGTGAGTTCAAGGCCAGCCTGAGCTACAGAGTGAGTTCCTGGAAAGGCTCCAAAACTACACAGAGAAACCCTGTTTCAAAAATAGAAAAATAGTAAAATGTGTGTGCATAGTTCAGTGAGGAGTCAACGAATGCTCCCTTAGTCCCTATTTTCTATGTAGATAAAAAAAAAAAAACAAAAAACAAACCAACCCAGGCCTTCTGAGCTCATGGGGCACCCCTTGATTCTGCCTTCTACCTCCACCTGAGGTAAGCAGCAACCAGAATTTTGGTTTCCTCACCTCTTGCTTTGCTTTATTGCTGTTCTATTAGTGTATGCACCCCTAACCCCTGACATAAAATGTTAATTTGAATGTACCATAAATGAGTTACGTGGCTTGTCATCCTTCATAACTTGTGTTTGGCCTTTGAGATGTCTTTGTGTGACTGTAGTGGGTTCTAGGTGTTGGCTTTTACTGCTGGGCACTTCGCGTGCACGAAGCCTCCTTTGCCATCCATCCCTGGCTGCTCCTCAGAGTTGCTGTTGTTTCCAGATTAGCTCTTCTGTAAACAGCCTGGCCATATCCGTTTGCATGTGTTGCGGGCACACCCTCACAAGAGTTCTCTGAGCTTCTTGGAAGGGTTATCCAACCAGTAATTGGACTTCTTGGGTCTTGGTGCTTGTGTGTGTGGCTACTTCCACCGAATCACGTGGAGACGCTTTCCAAAGTGGCTCTGCCGGGCACATTCCCATCAACAGTGCAAGGGAAGTCCCACTGTTTCCTGTTCTGATCAACTTCTAGTACTGTCAGAGTGTTTAATTACTACATTCCCAGTCCAAGATTACATCTCACTGTAATGAGGGTTTCCCCTCAACTTTTCGGTCTTCCCTCCTTCCTTTTATGTAAGATAACGTCTTACTGTGTAGCCTAGCTATACCCATTAACTGTAGCCTAGGTTGGTCTCAGTCCCCCTGCTTCAGCCTCCTGAGTCCTGGGATCTTAATGTGTTTTTAATTCATGTTTGTCTAATGATTCCTTGAAATTTACCAGCTCTTAAGCTTGCTGGGTTACATTTCCATTTATAATTCTTTCTATTAAATTTTGACTTGAAATCCTTTTTTATCCTAGATACTAACCCTCTGTTGCTAATCATAGGAAAGAACAACAGCAACAAAAAAAAAAACAACCCCCCTCCTAGTCTATTTATCATGAGAGAGTTCTTGATCTTTTAAGTTGTCAAAATTTTTCTGTCTTTTGCCTTGCTGTTTGTGTTTGCTCTTCTTTTTTGAAATGTTTTCCTTGGTGAAATAAGAAAATGACCCACTTCTGCTGATTTCTAAACCTGCTTTTAGACTGAACACTTGTCAGCTCTTATCAGTAAGGGCTGTGTTTTTGACAGCTTTGATTCAGGGTAGTGTTTTTCAGATTGTATTTTATGGAAGGGCTTTGGAGGGTAATTTGGACTTTTGTTCTAATTCGTTAATATGATGAACTGCATTAATTTATACTTTTTATGTCCCATCAATGTTACTTTTTTGGACACGCTGAAATTGAAAATGGTGTTTTACATGTTTCTGAATTTGATTTGCCAATGTTTTGTTTACTTTTTTTTTTTTTGTGGATACTGATGAGCAGTTGGCCTGGTACACCGTGTCTGCCTTGTTTGGAATTAAGTTCAGGTTAGTCTAATAAAAAGAGTTCTCTAGAGGAGTTTAGGTCAATTTAGAATTATCTGCCCCTTTCTGTTTGGAAGAACATGCTTGTAGAGCCGTCTGGGTCTAGTGTTCCTGTTCTTAACATTTGAAACTATTGATATGATTCTTAAAGTGGCAGTAGAATTTCTGACTGCCTTTTCTTCCTTTCCAAGTCAACTTTTTTAGATTGTATATTTCTAGAACTTTATGGATTTAATGGAAGTTTATGATTATTGACAATAAGTTATCTGTAATAATCCATAAACTTTTAATCATAACAGTTCTTAAGATTTTTCTTTCATTTCTAATAGTGTTTATCTCATATTTTTTATTGATATGTCAATAGTTTTCTATTTTGGTTTTCCAAGAAATAGCTGTTAAGTTTACAAATAGTTACTCTTATGTGTTTGATTTCTATTTTTATTAATTTTTACTTTTATCTTCATTTTTATTTTAATGTGTGTAATATATGTGTCCATACTTGCTTAAATATTTGCGTGTGTGTGTGTGTGTGTGTGTGTGTGTGTGTGTGTGTGTGTGTGTGTGAAGTCTTCCTCAATTGTTGTCCCTAGCAGACAGGGTCTCTCCCTGAACCTGGAGATAACCTAATTTGCCCAGGCTGGCATGTGGATTCCAGGGATCCTCCTGCTTTCAAGTTCTGAGTGCTGGGATTACAGAAATGAACTACTATGCTTCTTAGGACTTTATTATTTCTAATTAAACATTGCCAGCATAGCTCCCCTGCAATATTGTTTTATATTCACAAGTTTGTATTTTTGATTTTCACAGTTACTCTTTGGAGTGACACTGGTCAGGGCATGGCATGATTAATACTGTCTTTTTAGGCCTTGGAAGCTAGCTTTTCAAAACACAGATTTTTAGAATTTTATGTGTATGGGTGTTTTGCCTGCACACTTGTCTGTGCACCATAAACATGCTGTGCCTACAGAAGCCAGAAGATCCCCCGGGGACTTGGAGTCTCAGATGGTTGAGAGCTGTCATCTGGGTACTGGGAATCAAACCAGGTCCTCTGGAAGAGCAGCCAGTGCTCTTAATCTCTCAGCCATCCCTCTAGTCCCAGGAAGCTAGGACATGTGTGGCAAGTGTGTGTACTTGAATCAGAGTGTGTCATAGCTTTCAGATACTCAGCTCTGTGTTCTCCCCTAAACCACTGATTTGAGATCTTTGTTGTCTTCAGATTTTGATGATATTTATTTGTGCTCATACTATTGCCTTGCTCCAGCCCCAACTTGATATCATTTTCATTGTGAGTATGAATAATCTCTACTGAGTTGATTGCCCACATGCTGATCACTCTCTTTGCTCCCCCTCCTCTTTCCACCATTTTATTTTTCTAGAATAGTTTTTCTTCTCCACATTCACCCTCTAGAATTTCAGTGTTGAGGATATTTTGTAGCATGCTCTTTTCATTTGTGCCTCTGTTTTACATTATGCTTTTTCTCTAGTTTAGCTGGCTCTGTAGCAAGCGAGGTACTTCTAACTTCCTCCACTTTGGGTTCCAGAGGTAATTGTGTGCCCCCTGAGTGTACAAAGGGTATATCCACCATTGCTGTCTCTACCCTGAGGTGATGGAGTCAAGGGGAATTTCTTATCATATGAACTTCCTGTCTCCCAAACTGCATGCCAAATAAACCTCTTTTTCATCATTTGTCTGCATCTGGTATTTTGTGTTAGTGACAGGAAGCTGACTAATATACCCATTTCTTGCTGATATTGTTGATTCTCTTTTGTCCCACTGGGGATGTTCACTCTGGAAGTTGACAGCTATTCTGCATCCAGCTGTGTTATAAGAACCCTGTGCTCTGTCATCATCTGCCTTTAGACCAGTGGTTTTCAAACTTCCTAATGCTGTGACCCTTTAATACAGTTCCTCATGTTGTGGTGACCTCCAACCATAAATATTGCTACTTCATAACTATGATTTTGCTGCTGTTATTAATTGTAATGTCAATATCTATGTTCTCCAACGGTCTTAAATGACCCCTGTGAAAGGGTCATTCAACCCCCCAGAGGGGTTACGACCCACAGGTTAAGGAACCACTGCTTTAGACCATCTTTTTCTGTAGTTCATTATGTACCTATAGTGCCTGAAATACAGTAACATTCTCTTTGATAACACGCTTGTCTTTTCTCATCTTCCGGGGATCTTGTTAGATTCCGGTTTACTCTTCTGGCTTGGTCCTCTGTGTCTCTTAACCTCTTGTGCACATCATCTATCTCTCTGCCTTTGGACTGAGTTCAGACAGTTTCCTTTGGCTATTTTGTTAATTCCCCCCAGTTCCAAAGTTCTGGCTCAAATGTAACCACACGTTGTCACTTTCCTCTACTTAGTGATGTGCCTCCAAGGGGAGCATGGAATGCCCTGTCAGCATCTAGATGAAGACCAGATCTCTCAGCCTCAGGCTCAGAGATGACAGACTTTCCACGATGTGCATAGACTCTTCTTGGATAGACTTAGAGCCTCAGTAGGTCACGTGCCACACTGTGCATATTTATCCTGCTCTTAGAATAGACCCAAGGGTCTCTAGCCAAGAACTCTACCAGTGTATGTATCTGTAATTGACCACATCAGGGGATGAAATCACCAATTACAGGCTTCATGCTTTCAGCAAAGAATATAATTTTATCATAATATTGATAACAATTCCACAGGCCACATGATTTTCTCCAGTGGGGAAAGACAAGCCTCTCTGGCCCACACATACTCTTCACTTTCCCATTCTTCCTGTCCATCTTTGTCAGGCTTAGAAGAGCTTCTATGGCAGCTACCCTTGGCACTGTACCTTTTTGGTGTTACAGGGTTTTAATCAGAATCTCCTAAGATGACTGATTTATGCCTTAATGAAATCAGGCAACCACGAAGATTTCCCCAGCCATGAGCTTGCTCAAACTTCTGGGAAAGATGTATAGTAGTGGTCATGCTCTGCTGACCCCATCTCCGTTTTTCTTCTTGTACTGTATTATGTGGAGTAACTTGGTCTCCAACTGTAGTGAATGTTGAGGACATCCATACAGGAATCGATTCTTTGGTTGAGGAGAACTTGGGGTTCATTAGCGAGGATGAGTGTCTTCCACAGCATCATTCAACAGTCCAAGTCTGGCTGGTCCCTCCAGGCTGGGATCTCGTATGTGCTTGATTCTTTAGGCTCCTGCCTTTGCTAAGTGGAGAGCAATGACTTTGCTACTGTTGGATCACCGTAGTTCATCAAGAAGCTGTGACTTCCTTTCCCTTCCCCATCCCCCTCAGCATCACTGGTTCAGCCCCAGGCAGGTGGCCTGGCATGGTTTCCTGGTCTCTGACATTGGTTCAGGGATGGGCATGTGCTCCAGTTAGAAGTACACCAAGACTGTTATATGAGTTATCAGAAGAGGCACATTCTTTTCTTCCACAGAACCATGAAGGTGTAGGAGAAAGGTTTTCTCATAAGCCATCTTCCTCCCTTGAGAATGAAATCTTTCTGAGAATGGAGAGAACACACACACACACACACACACACACACACACACACACACACACACACACAGAGAGAGAGAGAGAGAGAGAGAGAGAGAAGGGCATGTGAATTGAGAGACAAGAGTTCCTTTCTGAGCACCTGGATCCAGCTATGCTTAAACTTATCCCGCCTCTGGGGTTTTTAGTTTCTTAACTTGATCAAATAATAACGTAGGACTTGATATCTTTTGGTGATGCTTCTTCTGGATCCTGATCAAGGGATCCATGTAACCTGGTTTTTAGGAGTTTTTTTCTTTTTGCTTGTTTGTTGTTTTATTTTTTTTGGTGGGGAGATTGAACATTTAATTTTTGTGTAGTTATAGTCTTATGATAGGGTCTTCCATCTTGGTGATGCTCGATTTCCTGATGACAAGATGGCCCCTTGACTTATTTAGAACACACTATGTGGTTGTGGTTGTTAAGTAATTGGAGAAAATGATTCAACCCAATAAACAACAAAGGCTGTATTTTGAATAGTAAAGGAAGGCACATGTCCCTGATTGTGTGCTCTTGTTCTTGGCTGATATAAAGGCTTTTTTTCTGTCAAGATGTCAGAAAGCACTGGGGGTGTAAACTGTTATAACCCTATAGATGTACTGCTTCTAGCAAACATACTGATTTTACTTTTAACATGAGAAAGTTAGTAATTAGTATATGGTTTTTGATGAATCATATAGAATTTGAAAGATGGATTTCAAAACTGATGGTGACTGAAGTGAACATTCTCAACGTTCTCAAAGAAATGAAATTCAGTTGTCCAATGGAGGCTTTTTACGGGGGCCCAGCTATGAGCCTGTGTGGGAACAGATGGGTAGGATTTTCCTCTAACCCAGCGTGTCTCAGCCTCAGCACTGTTGACATTTGAGGCAGAATAGTTCTCTGCCCTTCCCTGTTGGATGCTCAGAGCTATCCCCGGCCTCCTTTCACTAGATGCCTGTGGTCTCCCTGTGTTATTCTCCGGACAAAATGACCCCTACGGGGGACCGTGGCTTTACCTGATTGTCTTGTGTCCTTGCTCCCCTAGAAGGGTTTTCTGACATGGGGAGAGGCACTGGGTCTAGGTTCTGTTGCTGTGATAAAAATACTCTGACCAAAAGCAACTTATAGGAGGGAAGGATTTCTTTCATCTTATACTTCTAGCTCACACTAGGTCACTGAGAAAAGTCAGGACACTTAAACAGGAACTTGAAACAGAAACAATGGAGGAATTCTGTTTTCTGGCCCAAGTGCAGGCTCATCATCATTCTTTTATGATAGCACCAAACCACCCACCTAGGGAATGGTGCTCCCCATAGTGGATTGTTCCTCCTACATCAAGTAACAATAAAGATAATTCTCCACAGACATGCCCACAGTCCAATCTTATCTAGGCAATTCTTCAATGGAGGTTTCATTCCTCAGATGACTTGGTATTTAAATCTGAATAGAACACCGTGAAAAACACATAGATTAGAAAGGAGAAAATAATCTTTATTGGCAGTTGATATACTGTATAGAGTCCTGAAGATTCTATTGGAGGATTCCCAGACCCAGGGGGGCTCAACAAGGTCCCAGATCCACTGATCTGCACAGGAATCAACAATCACATTGTCCTTTACTAATCCTGCTCAGGCGAGAACGAAAACTGGAATACAATGCCCCTTTAAACACTCCAGAGGACTAGAGTACTTAGTAATAAAATATACACACTAAAATTTATGAACCATGGTTGAAATTAATCTTATTAATGTTATGATTAGCTTAAACTGTCAATTTGACACAGCCTAGAACCATCTGGCAAAAGATCCTCAGTTGTGCAATTCTTTTTATCAGGTTGGTTGTGGGCATATCTGTAAGGGATTGTCTTGTTTGTTAATTGATATAAGAGGGCCCAGCCTCCTGTGGTGGTACCATTTCCTCTGAAGTGGAAACTTTGAGCTGGGGAAGTCATTTAGTGTGCAGAGTTTAATGGGATGTTCTATGGGAACTTGGAAGATATAAGTATTGAGGAATATTGAGTATGGAGGCTTGTCAAATTTCACAGGTAAACGAAGATTTTATCTAGATATGTGACAGTGGCTATTCATGTGATTTTTTTTTAAAAAAAAAATTAAGAATCTGTGTGCTTATCCTCTGGAGCTGAAGAATCATCTGTGATTAAAAAGACATAAACCCCACTGAAGTAAAATCTTTTGTCATTCATTGGGATATTATGGTACTGATCAGCTAGGGCTGATGAATTAGATGTGATTGACAAGAGCTCGTCACTATTGATGTATTTTAGGCTTCACTGGGGGAAATAGGAAGGTGTCTTTACATGGTCAGTACTCAGAAGCTGTGGTCCAAGGGATCCAAGACTGCATCTCAAGCATGACTGCATGCCAAGCTGAACTTGGCAATGTGTAAGAGACACCCACGGGATACTGGTTTTGAAGGCATGGTAGCTACTGGATTGACAGGTCCTGTAGTGAAACTGAGACTTGATACTGTGTAGCTAGGTTGGAATCCCTGAGGAGAGGCCATTGGTGAAGACTTGTTGCTGTGGAGACCCCAGGATATTAGAGATGGCAGGAGGAGTGTGGGACCCTTAAGAATAGCAGCAGGTCTCAAGCAGAGCCAACATGAGCCTGTGAGACAAACTTTGTGTTATGGCAGAACCAGAGAAGTGGCACTGACCAGGTCTTTTGGAGTCAGGAGACTTTATAGCAAGTGACTCTCAGAAGTCAGACTTTTAGCAACAGGAGTTTGGGTTTATGCTGCTGGATTTTGATTTTGCCTAAGTGTGACTTTTTATGTCTGTCTAGTTCTTCAATTTTGGAATAAGAATATATAGCACTTGTTTTTTATTTTATAGGAACCCACATTTGAGGTATTTTGTGTTTTTAAAGAGAACTTTGACTTTTAGAGTGTTGAAAATTTTAAAAACTGTAAGACTTTAAAAGCTATATCATGTTTTATATTGTAATAATAACATGAGTTCTTTGGGATAAGGAAATGAAAGTTTATGGTTTAAAGTGTTGTGTTTGTGTGTCAAACTGTCAAAGGGGTGGAGTTCTCTTGTTAGCTTTAACTGTCCACTTGAGGCAACCTAGAATCATCTGAAAAGGGGTTTCAGTTGGGTAATTGTCTTTATCATGTTGATCTATGGGCATGTCTGTGAGAGATTATCTTGATTGTTAATGATGCAGGAGGCTCAGCCCACTGTGAATGGTAACCTTTCTGGAGAGGTGGGCCTAGGCTGTATAAAGAAGCTAGTGGAGAATGAGCCTGAGTGAGCCAGCGAAGAGCGTTCCTCCATGGTTCCTTGAGTTTCTTCCTTGACATTCCTCAGGGATGGATTGAGACCTGGAAGTGGAAGATGAAATAAACCCTTTTATTCCCAGGTTGCCTTTGGTCAGGATGTTTTATCAAAGCAATAGAAAATGAACTAGAACAGATGTTCACCGATTCAAAGATTCCATTAAGCAAAGATGTAATTTCTTCCCCAAATGACCTATAACTTTAATGCAGTTTCTAATAAAATTTTCTGTAGGCATAGATGGGATTATTACAGTATTCATATGGAAAGACCCCAGAATAGCCAAAACAATCTTGAAAAGGGAGAGTAAAGTGAGGAGTTCTTCCATTCAGTGTTAAGGTATTCTGTACAGTTGCGTCCCTGAGGATGATGTGGAACTTATAGAAGAACAGATGCACAGACCAGGGGATGAGAAGAGCAGCCTCAGAAACAGACACACATTCAATACTTCCCAGTGTTGTTTGACAAAGTTTCAAAAGCAGTTCAATGTGGGCAGATTTCAATAACAGGAAAACTGGACAACCCAAGGCAAGAGGTGACCTCATTCGGCAAAGCTCAAAGTGGTACAGAGATTAAAGCATAAAAGATAAAACTGTAAAACTTCAGAGGGGAATACCCAGAACCCATGGCTAGGCAGAGTTCTTAAAGCTGATGCCAGAGCATGAGACATGCCGAGGACTGAGCTTTGTCTCTTTGTAGAGATTTTCACAATGAAGCCCTGACCCTTACATGATGAGATTGGAGCTGTAGCCCTTGGGGAGGTAGTGAAATTCAGATAATGAGATGAGGTCCTTGTGATGGAGTTATTGTCGAAGAAGAACTGCAGAGAGCCTGCTCTCTCTCTCTCTTTCTCTCTCTCTCTCTCTCTCTCTCTTTGTCTTTCCACTTTCACTTAAGAAAGTCTATTCAAGACCACTGGGCAGTGGTCTGCAACCCAAGGAGACACTCTACCTACACTTTGACTGGGCTGACACCTTGACCTTGGCCATTCCTATAGCCTCCAAGGCTTTGAGAAATAAGTACCTGTTGCCTAAGATACTGCGTCTATGGTATTTTATTATGGTTGAGCTAAGATAATCCATAAAAGGCTAAATGATAAATGGGACCACATTAAAATTAAATATGTGTGCTCTGTGAAAGACCTTGCTCAAAGGGGGAAAAGGCAAGCTGCCAAAGGAGAGAAAATGTTTTCAAAGCATATATCCAACAAGAGTGTGGTTGAGAATATATAATGAACCCCCAAATCCCAACATTAAAAGACCCAAACAGTCTGCATAGAACACAGTCACAAAGACATTTCACTGGAATAGGTGGACGTTTTACTCAGGAGGAGGGTGTATATGTAGCATATAAGTACATATAAGCACAGGACAAAGGTCCAATATTACTGACCATTCAGCAATTAAAATGTATGTACTACTCCCATAACATTTGAGAAGTTAGTAACTCCACCCAGTACTGTGAGGCTGCAGACCAAAGGATCTTAGGGTGGTTGGAATGTGGTCCTGGGATTGTATCAGGGTCTTGAGCTTGTACTCATTAGACAGGTACTCTGTCCGTGAACTGTATTTGTAGCCCTAATACCTGTGCTCTTTAGTGCTGGTTGCAGGACAGGCAGTGAAAACTCACAGCCACACAAAGCCCAGGAATACTTACCAGAGGATCTTTGTTCATTACAGGCTCAATGTGCAAACAACTCAAATGCATTTCGGCGAATGAATGGAGAAACAAACTGTGGTACGTCTACACTGTGGAATACTACTCAGTTGTGAAAAAGAAAGTAACAATGCACAAAGCCAATTGCCAAACACTATACAGTGTTTGGATTTATTTATATAGCATTCTACAAGTGGAACAGTGAAAGGAATGTCTTGATTGTCACCAGCAAGAGGACTCAGCAGGTAAGGATACTTGCCTCCCAAACCCAGTGACCTGAATTTGACCTCTGGAATTTACATAAAAGTGCATGTTAGGACATCACAGCTGGTTCTTGCATGTCCCATATGCTGTGATTTCTTCTAAATGTTTAAGTCGAATTAAGCCATCTAATTTTCACCATAGCCAAGAGAGGTGTGCAACTATCATCTCCGTTTTCCAGAGGGGAAACTGAGGTTCCGAGAAGGAATATGCCCTTCCAGGGTTACTCCCTGTTAAGTGAGGAAGGAGTCTGCTCTGGGCTGTGTGGCCTGAGTCCTTGTGTTGTGCTATGCTGTACTTCCAATGATAATAACTCTTTCAGGTTCAGTATTTTAAAAATGAAGTGTTTTCTGGGTGCTGCTGTGGTTCCGAATTGAGCCAGGACTCCCTAAAGCAATGGGGGGGGGGGAATCTCATTCTTCTCCCATATTGTCCCGCTCACCCAGAAGCCAGAGTCTCCAGGAAACCATGACCCTTCCCCGAGTCCTGAAATGACTTCTTGCTCTTTTGCTCTCCGTGGAAATCTTCCTGCCCTCTTGGTGGGTGATACATATCTTGTACTCATTTTTCACTGTTACCCTCACTGTCTGGCACTGTGTTTTGTATATGGTAGGCACCAAGTGCTGAATTCCTATAGACACATGGGCCAGTGCATTGCATCCCATGATGCCGAGCAAGGTCCTGCAGGATTTATGTCATACTGCGCCCAATGATCCCGTGGGACTTTGTTCTGAATTTTATGTGTCTTTAGTGCTGAAATGACCAGGTCATGACTGGAGGGACAGAAGGATGATTTCTATTAAAGACTTTGTTTGCACAGCCTGACTTCTCCCAGGCTTGGGCTGGTGCCAATGTATATGGTTTATACTCCCCACAGAGAGACAGGTTAACTACCCTGCTGCAGCCGGCCCTGGCTGTGCAAGTCACATCACCCCAGCACGGTTGTAGAATAACAATCAAGTAATAAAACAGAAGTTTTTTGTTATCATATGCCTGGGGGACTAGTCTTTTGAAAAAAAAAAGAGTTTATTTTTTACTGCATTTTATTTATTTATTTATATGTGTGCATGTGTGCGTGCAGGCACTCGGGCCATAGAGAATGTGTGGAGGTCAGAGGACGACTTGCGTGAGTCCAGTCAGTTTTTTACTTTTCCCATGTGTGTCTGGGGGAATCGAACCCAGGTCATCAGCCTTGACAACAGGTACCCTTACGCACTGTCTTACTTAGGGTTTCTATTGCTGTGAAGAGACACCATGACCATGGCAACTCTTATAAGGAAAACATTTAATTCAGGCTGGCTTACATTTCAGAAGTTCAGTCCATTATCATAGTGAGACATGGCGGTGTGCAGGCAGATGTGGTGCTGGAGGCAATAGGAAGTGACCTGTGACACTGGGCATGGCTTTAGCATATATGAGACCTCAAAACCTGTCTCCACAGTGGCACACTTCCTCCAACAAGACCAGGCCCACTCCAACAAAGCAACACCTTCTAATGGTGCCACTCCCTTTTGGGGCCATTTTTGTTCAAACCACCACACCCACTGACCCATTCACATGCTCAGGATTGTTGCTGAGAGACTTTTTTTTTTTTTTTTTTGGTTTTTTGAGACAGGCTTTCTCTGTGTAGCTTTGCGCCTTTCCTGGAACTCGCTCTATAGACCAGGCTGGCCCCGAACTCATAAAGATTCGCCTGCCTCTGCCTCCCGAGTGCTGGGATTAAAGGTGTAAGCCACAACCACCCAGCACTGAGAGACATTTTCAAAGATTATGAGAGTCCACATCCTGGACGGAACTGTGTGTTCTTATGTAAGCATGTCCCTACACATTGTTCTATTAATAACAGTAATGCTGGAGGCCAGTGTCGTGAAGGCTTAAGATGTGCCAACGGCTTCATATGGCTCTCTCCGTAAACAGATGAGCTGCTCTATCTTCCCCCATTTCTGGATGAGGAAGCACAGAAGAAGCAGTGAACTTCCCAAGGGGAGCTTATTCTAATCTGCGATTCTTTGAGGTCTGAGAAGCTCTGAAGAGCTGAGAGGTTCTTGCCTAGGCTACCCACTCCTAGGACCCTGACTGGGCAGGCAGGAGGGTCTTACCAGGGAGTGAGGTTGTGGTCCATTGGTGAGACTCCATGGGAATTACTCAGAGCTGCCTCTGGTGGGGGCCCTGGCAGCACCTGGGATTTGGCCTGAAGCCCCCAGATGCACCTTGAACCTCAGGAGTCGTACGCAGCTGCCTGACTTCCCTCCATTTGGGTAACTGATGGCTGCCCCCTCCTGCCCCAGTCCTGGGGATTTGTTTTATGTTTTGCTCAAAGGATCCAGGGCAATCATGACGCTGGTATATAAATCGCTGTCAAGCAGCTGAGCCAGAGAGGGAGGACAGATTGGGAATGAATGCACCCCAACACACATGGGAAAGGCGCCCAATGCTCCTCTCCGCCCCCTTCCACCTCCCACCCCGTCTCCAAATATCCCAGGCCAAGGAGCCCCTTCCCAGCCACCATTCCTGAGCTGGGGACTCAGAGGTCAGCCCTGGGAAGCAGCACTCTCAGCTGCTGTTGAAAAAGCAAAAAGCTAAATAAATGAACTACCCCAGTCTGGGGTTGCCGTCTGCTCGCTTATCAGAATCCTCTGGTACAAACTTCATTTTCCAAATGTTTATGGAATTGATGCCCTGGCAGGGTGGGTCTCAGGCAAACTGTGAGGTCGGCACACTTCCCACAAGCAGTACTCTCCAGCTCCCGGCTGCTCAGGGCCAAGCAGCTCTGACTGTTCCCTCCCTAAACATGCAAAGAAGAAATGATAGAAAGTAACTCACTTGAACAGGTTCGTGTATGGCTATGGCCCTAAATTATTAAACAGATACAGCCTCTTTGAAACAGTTGATTGTTCAGGAGTTTGAGAATTAAAAACTAATAAACTGTTCACTTTCTGCTTGAATGTCCTGACTCTGCAAAGGTCATGCCTCCCTTCAAGTTGGAGTTCAATATCATTGTTCGGGAGGTCCATGTAAACCACCCAGTTTAAAATGGTAGACCTACCCTCAAGAAGTCTCAGCCCATTCTATATGGTCCCACTGGCTTTGTCACTTTTGAAGTCTCCACACAACTGAGTTATCATCCTGCTTCTCTCTATAATATCAGCTTTATGGAACTGGGCCCTAGTAATTTCCTTTTGGAGATATCTTATACACCAAGGCCGTGTTTGAAAGCACATACCAGCCTGATGTATGAAGAAATGGATGAATGCAGACTTAAGCAGGTGAGCTCTCATTGCTAATAATGTAGCTAAGATTGTGGACTTCAAACCGTCCTTCCCCCTAAAAAATATCTAATTACTGAAGGATTTGAAGGGTCCAAGCTGGCAGATTTGGGAGGGATATTTGTGAAAGGTGGTGAGAATCTCTGTGCTGAGGACATCTAGATGGCAAACAGTATGGGAAGGAATTCCATGAACCAGCAGCTAGTGGGTCTCTAGATCATTTGAGACCCCACGGGCATGGCTTTGCCTCTGGGCTATTTAGATTATTGTACCAGATGGGATTTTCCTATTGGAAAGAGATGACCCTCAATGCCTCTTCCACCACAGTAGGATAAAGCTGGCCAAGTGATGGGCCCCCAGAGTCTTTTCCTGGGGTATCTGATTTTGGAGAAGCAGAGGAATGCACCAGAAGAAGTGTTGTATTAAGCCTTACTCTCTTGGTTTCAGGTAGCAGTACCTTCAAGTCAGGCCAATTAAAGGAAAATCAATCCGCTTTCCTTGTAACCATCAAGTGCAAGTAAGTTTAGGTATGAGTGGATGCAGGAACTTGAGTCTCGGAGACCCGGCCTCTTCCCATCTGTCTGCTTTTATCCTGTTGTTTCTATTCCTTGCCTTCATTGGGCTCCCCTCAGCTCTGTGCCTGTAACAAGTCTAGACCAAGAGAGGGCATCCCTGCCAGTCCGACAGAATTCCAATGAGCATGGGTCTAGAGGATTGGATTGCCTTAGAGCATCCTGAGCCAACCCGATAGGCAGGCTACAGGTACACTGTACCCCCAGATCCTGGCCACTGTTTGACAGTAAATTAGGAGGGAGGACAAATGAGCCATCCATGAAAATTAGGATGTTATATGGAGGAAGGGAGGATGATAGAGAGGAAATAGCAAATAACTCTAAGAATGGCCCAAAACAAAAACAAAACAAACAGACAAAAGAGACCAGAGATGACAGGCTAGCTCCACCACAGAGGCCAAGTTCAGTGGTTGCTAGTAGCTCTCTGGGATATTGTGTGGAGAAACAGCCTCCAGCTGAGCCAAGGAAAGAAATAGTGTCCTAATGGCTTAGAACTGTCCACCATGTGCTGGAAAACAGTTGAATGCCAGGTATTTGTTTTCCATTAGTTTTGGACAGGCCAACGGAGTTGTGACGGGTGAAGACACACACAGTGACAGCAGTGCTTGACCAAGGTCATCTGTGAGGCATGCAGTGAGTTCCCTTCCTAGCATCCTTGTTGCTTTATTGTCCTGTGCTTGGGTAGGTCAAAGACTAGGCTGTGTGAAGAAGGCCTTCTGTCTGCTGTCATTGTGAAGCTGTGATGCTGAGATGAATGACATTTATCTTGCCCGTTCTCATTGGTGCCATTTTCAAGACTATCGGTGATGTTGCTTTGATTTGCCAACTGGTATTCATTTGGTCAGTCACCACTTCACTTTTTTTTTTAACACATTGATGACCAGGACCCTATTTGCGACAGGCCCCTTTCTGGATGCCACAAATCGATAGTGAACAAAAGTGGCCTGGTCCAGCATTGTGGAGCTCACAGCTCACTAAGTAGCCCTGCGGGCTTGTAGCTTCTGGTGTCTTTTTGACTTTGTTGTTGTCATTTTCAGAGAATGAATGTTCAGGGTTATTCCATTTCAGACAAGTGAAAATATTCCCTAAACTAGGAGCAACAATACCCCTAAACTAGAGACAGACATCGGGACTGTGACCACAAAGACTTCAGTGACTAGAAGGTGCTCTGCAGCAAAGACAACATTTAGAAGGGGAATGATGGTTCTGGCAATTCAATAATTTTTCCTCACTTAATATTGCCAGTGACCTTTGAACTCAAATACTGTTTTTAACCATGTCTATACCTTGCTAACAGTGAAACCAAGGATTGGTGAAGTTAGGCCATTTTCCAAACTTCATAGGGCAACAACGTGGCAACTGTGAAATCCACAGTGATGTCTCATGCTTGAAACTAGCTTTGAGTCTGTGAACATCACTTCCATGCCTTGAGATCCTGGGGATGGAGTGGTTTGATTGTGCATTGTATTGGGTAGCTATTCCAGCTTTGGTCTAGAAGTTCCAACCCCCATTGAGGCTTCGGTAACTATCACGCCTACAAAGCGGGGCCAAGCGAGGGCCCTGAAGACCCAAGATCGGGATGTGCCGCGCTCTCTTGTGGCTGGAAGCCCTGAAGCTAGAGGTGGATGGGGGAGAGTTCTCCAGAGAACATCTCCGGACTACACTGTGTCTTTCTCAGAACCCTCAACCTACCTATCCCTTCATTTGTAAGTTACGCCATTAAATAAATCTCCTTTTAACTACGTGGAGTAGCCTTAATAATTTCACCAATATCTGGCGCCCAACGTGGGGCAAATTCCAAAGGCCTGGGTGGCTCCCTCCCTCAGCCTCCTCCCTGGCTGCCTGGCGGGTACCTAAACTCGCCTGCAAAGTTCCATATAACCAGGGAACGCCTACACGGTTCCATTCCCGAAAAAGGGAGCAGCTAGTCTGGTCTCAGTTCCCTAGCTTAGCCCCAAGACCAGCGAAATACTGCTGTGAGTGAGGCATTCCCCTGCTCCCTGAGTGCCAGCTCCGGCTCCTGGCTCCCACCATCTGACTCCTGCCTTCAGCTGCAGTCAGCCAAGGTCGCCAGCAGGCCCCGCCTTGTAGGCGCGACAGTTACCAAAGCCTCAGTGGGGGTTGGAACTTCCAGACCAAAGCTGGAATAGCTACCCACTGCAGTGCATAGACCTCAATGGGCTTCATGGCAGGTGGAGACTTAAGTATGTCATCATTAATGACTTTGTATGTTTGTTCTTTACTGACGCAAACATCAAAGTTATCTCAAATGTCATGAAAAGAAGACCATTATGCACATTGGATCTCCAGGGGCAGGACATTACATTTGCAAATAACTCTGTCAAAAGCCAAGACCTTTGTAGTATAAGATACAATATTAGTGAATTACAAGGAGCTAAGGGTCTAATTCTCTCTCTCTCTCTCTCTCTCTCTCTCTCTCTCTCTCTCTCTCTGTGTGTGTGTGTGTGTGTGTGTAGTAAATAGGGTCCAATCCCTGGTTCTGTTTTTATGTCATCCTCCATCTTTGTCATTTTGGATACAATATCTACAGCAAATAATCATCTTTGCATCTTCAGGGCTTTAGGGATAGCCCTAATTTTAGGTGATTTTCTTCTTAGTAAAAGTAATTCTGGATGTATTTAAGTCAAGTTGAATTTTATACCTTTATATAGCAACTTTTCTAAAAAAAAAAAAAAGACTTCTCAGACCATAAAAATCTCACTTTATTTTCTGCTCTTTGCTTGACTATGTGTGTGTGGTGTCTGTACAAAAGCGCATCACTGTATTTATGAGACATTTTTGGACAGTCCTAGGTTTCCTAAGGTTTAGCAGACTGTTGGAAAACATCCCTTCTCCAATTCCTCATGTAGGTGTTCTTCAGCCAAGTGGATCTTGTGGGTCCAGAGTATTAGGGGTGTGGTTGTTTCTCAACTGAATTTTATGTCTCTTCCCAGGGCTTCCCATCCAAGTATAACATCCACATTTGTAAAGGAGGCAGTGGGTTCACCTGGAGGTAGCCCAGCTCTTACCAGTGGCTAGCACTGGCCTGAGAAGTGAGCCCAGTATGCCTCCCAGGATTTTAGAAATTTGGGTTTGAAATTAAAATTGTGTAAGTGTTATCTTTCAGTACTGAAAGGTTGTCTCAGAAGCCCCACCGGGAAGAGCTTATCTAGATTCCTTTCTGAACAGGAATGTTTGGCAAAGTAGATTTTGTGATTTGCTTTTAAATGTTTGTTTTGCAGAGGGTCAGGTTTTTTCATGTTTCTGCGGCCTCAGTGCCGTAAGCAGAAAAGCCACCTGAGGTGGAGTTTCCTAGGAAGTGGTTTATCAACAGATCTAGCCACCAAGTGATCGGCTCCCACCTGATCTTACAGGGGAGGAGCAATGGCTAGAGAGCTATCTGAGAAGAAGTTTTGCCTGAGATCTTGTCCCTGTCCATAGTGCATAGAGAGGAGAGATGGTGAGAGTATTCCAACAGACGTGAACCAAAGTCCAGCTGAATTAGACAAATCAAAGTTGCATAGCTATACATGATCCAAGTAATTGAAAATTTTTACAGCTGTGATTGCCACAGATGAATTTGGAGCTGTGTGCTCCTCAGATGCCACCATACATCTATATCTCTGACCCCCAAAACAGATCTGAGCCTTATTCTAGCAACTTAGAAATTCCAAGAGAAAGTGAGATCCTTTCTTCCCAATGGACCCAGCAAAATATTCAAGGCTTGTTCTCAGTCAATGACCCATAAAGTGAGGTATGAAGTCATCCTTACTTAATCCCAGTGGCCTATGAGTAGGGAAAGGCTGGTTTTAAAATGGAAATATTGAGATTTCTGTTTGAACGGGAGAGGAGAAGGATTGGTAGGTGACATCTAAGTTGAAGGCTTCACCTTATGCACATTGATTATCATTATCTTAGAAAAACAAGGCTTTGGAAATATTTCGGTTCCCTTCTGTTTTATCTTATGGTTTAACAGATTGATTCACTTGGAATTCTTTTAAATACTCATCATGTAGATGTACCATGCTAAACACCTCATGGTGGAAGAAAACCATAGTCAATGGAGATCTCAACCTGGCAAAGGTGGGTACGGTCATGTGAGGTGCCAAAGGGAAGCTCACTGTGCAATAAGAACAGACATGGCAAGAGGGCCCATCTTCCCTTAGAGTGCAAGTTCATTTGAGGCCTGGAGACTGAGGAGGAAATAGCCAGGTTCCATGGGGCCTAGTGTGTAGGTTCAGGGATCGGGCAGGAAAACATGTTTTAGAGGGACAGAATGTGTAAGAGCCAGGAAGCTTGGAAATCAGAGAAACTTGGTTATAATCTGAGATGAAGACTTCTCTCTTCTTCGGGGGTGGGGTGGGTGGGGGGCTCGGAATCAGTGCAGATGCTGAGAGTGGGGGAAAGGTCAAAGCAGCTGGTGTAGCCCTGCACTCCAGTGGGCTGCTTTGTTACACTGTGGCCTGAGACCTCGTGTTGGTATTCTGGAACCACACGGTGAGGCCCTGAACTTAAATTAGGTGCCTGCAAATTAACTGCCTCCAAAATATAACATGGTACCAAAGAAAAATATTTTGTTCTATTTTATTGCATGAAAATTCCTGATAGGAGAACGGATAATCCCAGCAGTACACAGGACTATAACCATAGATTGATCATAGAGCACAAGGCAACTTGAGCACCAAAGAAAGCAGGGACGGAAGCCACTGTTCCCGGTGATGGGATTCACAGTGCACATTTACAGTCCTTTCATGGTTATCATTCTTTTTTTTTCCCCCATGGATGAGCAGTGATAAAAGGAAGGAAGCTGTGTTTATTCAGTCATGAGGGAGGAGCCTTCAAGGATACAAGCATGCTGCTACTCAGCCTCCAGGAATACGTCATGTCCCCTGGGCTGCGGAGAGCATGCATGATTTACAAATGGTAGGAAGGGTGTGCTTAAGCACTGACAGAAACCAGGGTAGCTCAGCCGGGAAGGTTTGTCTTTTGAGTCATGGTGAGGGGGGGAGAGACCATGGTTTGTGAGGCTGTGGGATGACTAAGGGAGTTGGCTTCTCCTCGCTTCCTTCTGGGATGGCTCTAGGTCTTACTGGACTGTGGTGTTGTAGACATGGTGTGCTTGGAGAGAAATGGATCAGTGATGAAGGAAGATGACCAAATACACACCTTTCTTAGTCTGGGGAGCTGAAGGGCACTGTGATGAAAATACAGTCAGTGGGCAAATCCGAACACTCAAAATTAAATGCAGTACTTGAATAGAGCTGCTGCAAAAAAGAATTATCTGAACAGATTTATACAAACTTACTCTTGAGGAACAAAAGACAACGTTCTGTTATCTGTGCGCAAAATCCCCAAAAGCCTCAAAACAATATAGCAAGATGAAAGGAATCCCGAAATTAATATCAATAAGATGTTATATCTGGAGTAGATGTTTGCGTCATGAAATAATTCTTCACCACCATACTGGTCTGCCCCTGGCAGGAGAATAAAGTGTGTGCGGATGGCTCAATGGACTTCAAGGTCTGAGCTGGTGACAGCGCAAGAGATAAAGCTGAAGAATTAGGAGAGCTGTAAATAATGCAGGTGGGTGAGAGAAAAGTGTGTGTCCGTCAGTGAATGGGCTTTGCTTAGGAGTCAGGTCCACATGCGTTTCAGAAACACTCAGCTCCGGGGACCCCGGTGCTCTTTACAGCTGTTGAATAAAAAGCTCAATGTTTCTTTAGTCCCGTGGTTCTCCACCCTTCCTAATGCTGTGACCCCTTAATACAGTTCCTCATGTTGTGCTGAACCCCCAACCATAAAACTATTCTGTTGCTACCTCAGAACGGTAATTTGGCTACTGTTATGAATCATAATGTAAACATTTGATATGGGACTTCTAAAGGGGTTGCGACCCATAGGTTGAGAACCACTGCCTTAGCCGAAGGGGAAAATTAAATCCTTCTCCTCCAACTCCCCCAAACCCCCCCTCAACCCCCGCCTCCATGAGGCTAATTAAGGACAGAAGAGGAAGTTGATAGAAGTACCAATCAGCAGTTACTCTTCAGGACTGGGAAGCTACCAGGGCATGGGATAGTTGGGTAGTTAGTTACCTTTACAGTTGAGCTAAGCATGTAGCATTAGTAAAAGGAAGGTGGTCCGAGGTTGTATCTTTTGCCTCTGTACCCCAGGGGAGTATAAGGCCAGAGGAACACATCTGGAGGCAGGGCAGGAGTGCACTTGGGGGATGAGGTGGCTTTATTTCATTACCTCTGAAGAGTCTCCCACATACAGAACCGGAGATTTTTTTTTTAAGGTGGAAAGAATTGACTGTGGACGTTGGCTCACTCTTTGCAGTGTTTGAGGTCATTAGCCAATGCAATATATGAGTGTGACTGATTGCAACATCGTCATATATAATAATAATAAAAGAGGTGTTACTGATACCATAAGAGCTATTTTTATCTTCTTCTTCCCTTATTTTTCGTCTCTATCAGTGTGGTTTATGTAAAGCTGACACATTTGTGTATGTGAAACAGATGCACGGTGAAGGCACAGTTACGTCTCTTCAAACCACATTTTTAAAATCATAGGCATGATTTATGAAAATGTTCTTTGAGTATGAGTTTTTCTTTTTCTCTCAAAATGTACAGTAATTATAAATCCAACGTACATTCTTTCCCCTCCTTTGGTGCTTAGGAGAGCTCGAAAGTCAGTTTCTTAAGTTGCTTTACCCAATCCATCTTTATTAGGTGTTGTAAGGAAAAAAAATGGCACGAGGCTTTGGTGCTGATGCAAATCAAACATTTAGAAAATGACCCCGCTGTTCAAAGGGAGGGGAGAGGAGGGGCATCTCCGCCGCAGAGTGTACCCTGTAGTGGGGGTCTCCTCTTTCCTAGGTCCTGGATGCTATTTCCTTTGCCATCTCTCCTTCACCCAACACAGCAACTCACAAAGTGAGTTTCCACTAGTGACTATTGAATCCAAGCGTTTATCACTGCCTGTAGCCTCATCTTGCATAGTTCTTTGTGTGTGTGAATACGTTATTTTACTGATTTATGGGATTGAGTGTGATATTAGCACACCCATATACAGTGTTCAGAGATCATATCCAGCTATCCTCTTTCTGTCTCTCTCTCCACGTCTTCAAAATCCCTAGTGATCAGTTGCTCTCTGACCATGCTTTGTTTGTTTCCCTACATGAGAGAAGACTTTCACTATTTGCCTTTCTATGGCTTATTTCACTTAACACAGTTCCTTCCATCTCCATTTGGCTGCAGATGACATGGTTTCATTCTTCTTGGCTGCATGATAGCCCACTCTGTTTACAAGCCACATTTGCTTTGTCCATGCATCCGTTCATGACTTTCCTAGGCTGAGTTCACACCTTAGCTGTCTTGAATAGGGATCAGGGTATCTCGTTGGTAAACAGATTTCATTTTCTTTGTCTATACTCCTTGGAGTATGTAACTGAATCTCATGCTAGTTCTATTTTTATGTGGTGTTTTTTTTTTTTTTTTGAAGAATCTCCACACCGTTCTTCATAATGAATATACTAATTTATATTCCCACCAACAGTATGGATTTATGTTCTTCTACATCCTTTGCAAGCATTGATTTACTTAGCAATTCTAACTGGCCTGAGGTGGACTCCCATCAGAGTTTTTATTTGCATTCATCATTGCTAATTTATATTGAACATTTTCATATATTTGTTGATCATTGTATTTCCTTTTTTGAGAAGTGTCTGTTCAGATCGCTTACCCATTTTTATTGGATTAGTTGTTTTAATTTTTTAAGTTTCTTATATGTTCTGAATATTAACTCCTTTTCACTGCCTTGGTTAAATTTACTTTATTATTTATTTTGTAGTTATTGTGCATAGGATCAGGTTTATGATTTCTTTCTCAGCTAATGTATTGCTTTATTTAAAAATTATTTATTGATTCTGTATCCTGCATGTTATTGAATGCATTATCAGTTCTAATAGTCTTGGTGAGGATTTTAAGTTTTTTATGCTAAAATATTTTCATCTCTTTGTGTTCCTTTTATTTCTTTCCTTCCTTATTGTTTGGATTGAAACTTTCAGTATTAGATTGAATAATAGTAGTGAGAAAAGACTCCTTTGTCTTATTCTTGATATCAGAGGAAATGCTTTTACCTTTTCCCATAATGTTGACCATTGGCTTGTCATATATAGACTTGATTGGTTAATATATAAGTCTTCCAGATCCAGTTTGTTCAAAGCTCTTGTCAGGAATGAATTTTATAAAATTTTATAAAATATCTTTTGTCTATTGAAATAAACACAGGATTTTATCTTTCATTCTGTTTCTGTAATGTATTACATTGATTGATTTATGTATGTTGAACCATCCTTGCATCCCTGGAAAGAAATCAGCATTATGTGGTTAATAACCTCTTCATCATCATGTTGAATGTGAACTTCTATTTTGTTGAGGATTTTTATATCTATGCTCATCAGAGCTACTGGTCTGTGATTTTCTTTTTTATTGTATTCCTGTCTGATTTTAGTAACAGAGTACTGCTGGCCTTGGAGAATGATTTGAAAGGGGGGCCTCCCTTTCACTTCTGTTCACAACCTGAGAAGAATTGGTGGTAGTTCTTAGAAGGTTTGGTAAGATTTAGCCATGAAGACTCCATCTGGTTCTGGAGTTTCCTGTGCTGTAAACCTCTTTTAGCTTGTGTGTGTGTGTGTGTGTGTGTGTGTGTGTGTGTGTGTGTGTGTGT
>CABHPQ010168822.1:36775-49735 GCA_902168405.1 Peromyscus aztecus
TGTGTGTGTGTGTGTGTGTGTGTGTGTGTGTGTGTGTGTGTGTGTGTGTGTTTATGCACGCATGTATGTTCACGCCTTCCCCCTCTCCCCCCCACACACGTGCACTGCTGCCATGGTGCACCCGTGAAGGCTGGAGGACTACTTGGGGAGTCAGTTCTCTCCTTCTACCACATGGGTCCAGAGGATTGACTCTAGTTGTCAAGCTGAACAGAAGATACTCTTACCTGCTAATGCATCTCTCCAGGCCCCCACCGTAAACCTTTTATTATCAGTCTATCACAGTTCCTGGACTTCATGCTTATGAGTCTTCTCCTTCACTCTCAACGCCGGTCTGTGACAAATGCTGTGTAGATTTTATATCTTGAGTGCTTCTGGAATCAGTGTACTTCTTCCCATTTCTACCACTACAAATGTCTAGAACAAGCCATCAACACCTCAGACAGACAGACAACCTCAGTGAATGCTGTCACATCTCTTCTTACCCTCCTTAAACATCTTTACTGCAGTTAGTAGGAGCTGAAAGTGAAAGCCAGCAATGTGGTTACCAGTTCAACCCTGACCAGAGCTGTGGTTATAGCATTGGACTATCTGCCAGGAATCCTGTAAGGCATGAATGAATGAATGAATCATGAATATGTACCCTGGGCTCTCTTTCCTCTCAGGATTCCATGCCCTTCTGGTACTTTCCACTGACTAAACCCTACTTAAATGGAGATAGCAAGGAAGTTGAATAGATGAACACTATACAGTTCAGCCTCCAGTGATACAGAGAATGTTGGAAAAGCATAGAGGATCTGAGTCACACCCAGAACAAATTCCATACATGGCTGAGCTTCAAATCTCTGCCCCTCACCACCTCTGTCTTGTCTTGTCTTGCCTGTGTGGAAGGATTGAACCTAGGACCTCATCATGCTAAGCAAGCACTCTGCCACTGAACTATATCCCTAGCCTGCAGTGTTTGCCCTTGATGCTCACTCTCTTGTCTCAGAGAGTGATAGTATAAGTCAATGTGTTTGAGTTCATGAAAAAGCCGTGGCTTTATTACTTCTCCCAGCTTGAGTAAGACGCTGATCGTTAAGGAGATGCTGCCAAAAGTTGCTTTTATGGGAAGATTTTCTGAGATTAGCACGTTGTTCAAATGGATGCTGTTAAGCTAATGTTATTTAAAGAGCTTGTTAGGTGGTCCCTGCCGTCTTGTTTGTGTAGCTCGGTTCGATTAGCTCCCCCCACGTCTTCTCTACACTGATCTTGCACAGTGTACATCACACCTGTCCCATGAGAGCTTGCCTTGAGGCTGGGCTCTGCACAAGATGAACTGGGTCACTCCTCTCCAAATGTGGCTGGAGGTGGTTTGTTCCATCTCCCTTCTTACCCCGCACAACAGGGTGGGTTTTGAAAATCCATTTCCTAAGTGCTGCCTGCATGTGGCACACAGAGATGGATGCTTGGAAAGGAAAGAGTGGTCTGTAGCCTTGCCATGTTTATGCTATGGCTTTGTTCACAGGAGGCTGGAGGGTTGCCTTTCTCTTGCTTATCCTCCCTTCCTGCTCTCTTTTCTTCCATCTTTCTTCTCTTTTGTCTGTCTTCACTTTCTCCCCAACTTCTAGGATATTTTTACCCTTTATCAAAAAGAGAATGTGTGTGTGTGTGTGTGTGTGTGTGTGTGTGTGTGTGTGTATAAGTACTACTCAGCTCTAAAGAAAAATGAAATAAAAAAATTTTAAGAAAGTGGATAAACTTAGAATATATGATGTTAAGTGAAGTCATGCAACCTCAGAAATGTTCTCTCTCATATGAGGGATCCTGCCAATAATATATGTATATATTTTTAAAAATGCAAATATGGGTATAATGTAACATGAAAAGAAAAGCTAAATATAAGTAAGGAAAGTCGGAATGCAGGTAGTGGATGTGGGCATATATGTATGTATATATACATATGTGTGTGTATATATATATGCATAAGTTAAATGTTTCTCTAGTTCTAATTCTGTCATGAATTTTTTGTGGAGGATAAATGCATAAATTTAATGAGAAGATTCATAGCTCACATTTCAAATGCCAGTTCTAACTGTAAGTTGTATAGTCTTTGGGTCTGGCTAATTTTGGTTATGATGTTTTTATGTATTTCCAAGGATCTTTGAAATGATAAAGCAAAAAATAAATACCTTCTGTCTTTGTGGAAAGACATTTTTTTAAAAAAAATCTATGCCTCGTTTCCCTTTGTAAATTAATTTCTTTCAGAAACAGAGACATATAAGAATCTTTCATAGTTCTATCCCTTATAATTAACTATTAACCCACTGGATGCCTTCTTTTAGTTTTTTTTTTAATTTCTGTGCCAGGATAAGATAATTCTGACTCATTTATTAAAGAGTCTGATAGCATTTTTAAATCAGATTTGGGGGGTGCTGTGGGAATGTTCTGTATGGCAAATGTGTTGTTAATAAAATACTGATTGGCCAGTGGCTAGGCAGGAAGTGTAGGCGGGACTAACAGAGAGAATAAAAAGAACAGGAAGGCAGAGGGAGTCACTGCCTGCCAGCCACCAGGACAAGCAGCATGTAAAGATGCCGGTAAGCCACGAGCCATGTGGCAAGGTATAGATTTATGGAAATGGATTAATTTAAGCTATAAGGACAGTTAGCAAGAAGCCTGCCACGGCCATACAGTTTGTAAACAATATAAGTCTCTGTGTTTACTTGGTTGGGTCTGAGCGGCTGTGGGACTGGCAGGTGAAAGAGATTTATCCTGACTGTGGGCCAGGCAGGAAAACTCTAGCTACAGGGGGGGGGGGGGGCATTACAGATAAGAGGCAGGAAGAATTACTTTTTAATATCCTGTAACATTGGGAAAAATTTATTGGATTGTCCATGCTTCATATGCAAATTAGGTAAGATGGGTTTGTGCTCTTTAGCCCCTCATTGGAAGATATAAAACTATTAAAAACTGAAGAGGATGAAAGGTCAAAAGTAGGAGATTGCTGTGATCCTCATTCCCCCTAAGTCTACCCCATCATCTGTGGGTGTTTCCCATTAATTCCAAGCAAGTGGCTGGAGCTCCATGCTTGCAACCCTAGAGCCTGAGATACCTCACCAAAAGACTTCGTGACATGGAAGTAGGGTGAAAACAGGACCAGGAAGACAGGTGGTTGTAGGGGATGTCTGCTCTGAGAGGCCGTCTAGTGAATTGACTGCTTCCTGAACAGAGGCTTGCCATAAGGAGAGTGTCCCCCAACATCAGGCATATTGGAACACCAACAGTGAGACTCACATGGTTTGATCTCTGTGAGGGAGTAAGGGAAGATCATGGGACAAGCAGGGAGGACATGCTTGCCTGCAAAAGGAAGATGGAGCAGGAAACTCCCCCGCCCCCCACCCTGATGGGAGTGATGGAGGAATTGTCAACGAGGACCCCAGGCTCACCCTGAGAAAACGAGATGACCATAGGTATCTTTCATGGCTACAAAAAATAAAGTGTTTTACTAGTGCTGATTTGTGACTTCTTATTCCTTTACCTCTCCCAGCTGGTTGTTGTCCAGGCCCCCAGGACTCAGCAATCCCACAACTGTGAGAAGGAAGGTAGGAGCAAGACAGCAAATAAAGGTGAATCTGTGTGCTCATACCTGCGTTGTAGGTCCCAGCGTGAAGCCACCTGAGCTGACAGTGGAGGGCGGAAGTGCTATTTTGACTGTTGTCCGGCACTGCACACTATGTATCTAAATGACATACTTTCTAAGACTGTAAGTAACAAAGAGACATTATGTATTTTCAGAACAGAAACTACACAGGACTATGGGGATTTGCAAGGCATTAAGTACCCAACCCCTAACAGAGGATTGTGAGAAAATGAGGAAAGGGTAGCGGTGTGCTGGCATCTAGCTGAGTTGCGATTCTTTGTGGATGTATTGACTTATTTATATGACACACACACACACACACACACACACACACACACACACACACACACAGGTCATTTGCATGTATAGAAATGATGTAGGACTCCACCATCCTAATGTATTGTCCTCAAAACTGAAGCCTCCTTATACGTTCTCCTCTCTTTCCTACTCCACGCCCACCCTGTGCTGTGTGACGTTGCTGTGTCCCTGGAGGGGATTTAAGGGTGCAGGTGTTTTTATTTCTTCTCCTATGCCCTGCCACTTGATCCTTACAGTGTCTGCTCACAGTCACCAGGAAACACAGGTGGATTTTAAACTCACTTCACAGGCAGGAAAGCTGAAGCTCAGCACCATTTGATTCACATCTGCCGAGTGGTGTCGCACACTTCTCCTCGGGCTGCAGTTCAGGACCCTTGTCCCCAGGGTCCTCAAGATCTGTCGTCTCCCATTTCTCCCCAGCTGTTCCCCCAAACTGGCCTGCTTGGATAGGAATCTTTGTTTGCAGCCTTGGTATGCAGCCCCCCTCTCTGCTGCCTCTGCATGCCTTCCCAGTTAATGGAAGGGCTGGCACCCCTACACCTTAGTCATGCTCAATTCATTTCAGGGGACCAGGTCAGCCAAGCCAACATTTACTCAGGCCCAAAGCCATTGGGCAGAGTCTTTTACAGCATCAACAGCAGCAGCCAATGAGGGGGCTTGTTTAGTTCAAGTTCATTACCTTTTGGGATCTCTGCCCAGGACCTCTGGGATGAGTCCATGCGGCATTCCTTTGCAAGGTATAGTGACCACCTCTTGGCCCGCTTAAGAGTCCCATGGATTCAAATGAAGCCAGTTGTGTCATTTCATTTGGCATGAAATGCTGGAAGCCACCCTTGGGTTTCTCAGAATTTGGACCTGTTGCAGTACAGCACAGAGTGAAAGGAGAAATCCCTCACTGAACAGCCAGTCCCACATGAATGTTTAGTGGGGAAGCTTTAAAGGCTATGCTGCGAGGATGCAGGGGAGATTTGTTCAGGTGTCACCTTCCTTTTGTGCCTTTAAATTCAACTTGGAACTCTCGCCCCTTGGAGGAAGTATTGGCTGGACTATAGTTAGAGTCATTATAAAATACATCATGTAATCCATCCATGCCATCTAAGGCTGCCTGGGAAATCAACACATGGGTCACCCCAGCTCCAGTGGACTCTCAGGCCACCCGAAGATTGAATTCCTTTGCCTTTTCCATTTGCTAATAGATTTGCTCTTAAAAAGTTTTGAGTGGGGTGGGGGTGGGGAAATGTTCCATGGGTAATGACGCTTGCTGTGCAAACACGAGAGCCTGAGTTCAAATCTCAAGCTATATAAAAACTGGATTTGGCCATGCACATGTCTGTGGCTCTAACACTGGGGGCAGGGAGAAGGTAGAGCAGAAAAAGGAGGATTGCTGGGTTGCTGGCAGCCAGCCTGGCTCCAGGTCTATCTCGAGGCAACTCAGTATGGAGTGATGGGGCAGGACAACCAGATTCTCAACTGGTCTCCATATGCATACATCACTCACACACAGACACACACAGACACACACACAGACACACACACACACACACACACACATACACATCACACACACACACATCACACACACACATCACACGCACACACATCACACACACATACATCACACACACACACACACACACACACACACACACACACACACAATATTTATTCCCTAAATAGTCAAGGTATTTGACCAGTGGATTTGAGGTTACCCTGTCATGAGACTGTCAAAATGCTGTCATAGTCCAGAAAAAACTTCAGAGTCAGATCGCAATCAGAGTTTTGGATTCGCCACTTGATGTAAATAAGACCTGCCCAAGCCCTTCACTAATTTCTCAGCGGAGATTGATGATGAGGGAAAGAGACTCTGGAAGCTGAATGGTTGATTTGGAGCTCCTTCTGCCCACTAGTTAATGACTGGCTTGGACACTCTGTAACATGAGAATAAAGACACACTAGACTGTGGCAAGAGTTGCAGGATTCAAAACCAACACTTGCATTTGTATGCATTTGCAATGACTAATGTGAAAAGAAAATTATAGAAGCAATCTTATTTATAATTTCACCAAAAGAACAAAATACTCAAGAATGAACCTAACAGAGAAGGCCAGATGTACACACTGGAAAGTACAAAGTGCTCTTGAAAACACTGATCACAGTACAAGTGAATGGGAAACTCCCAGGCTGATGGGTTGGAAGACTTGATGCTAAGATGGCCCATGATCTAACCTGATCTACAGACATAGCATCTATAGATGCTATCAGAATCCTAAGTGGCAGTTTAAAAGACAGAAATAAAATCCCCATCCTAAAATTAACATGGAATATAAACAGCCAGAGTAATACATTTAAAAAAAAAAGATACTAGGTGTTCAGATTTCCTGATTGTGAACTTGCTGCAAAACAACAGTAAGCAAAACCCTATGCTCCTGCCATAAAGACCAGAGGGGCTGCCAAAGAGCATGGACATGAGAAGCCCTGTCTGCCTGCTCCAGTCAGCTTGGCTATAATTAAAATATGTGTTTTTCCCATGAAGAATATGCAGTTGGGCAACCTGGGTGTCCATAAGCAAAGGAAAAAAGCTGGGACCATATCTTTCATTATGTAAAAAGATGTATCAGAGACTAAGTGTAAGAGCCAACACCATAAGACTCATCAAAGAACACAGGGGAGAAGCTTCATGACATTATATTTGGTAATGAATTCTTGGATATGATATCCAAAACAGAAGCAACAAAAGAAACAGAGAAGTCATATTTCATTAAATCAAAAACTTCTGAATAGCAAAGATCATATCAAGAAAGCTAAAACGCAGTCATGAATGGGAGAGAAACTATCTGCAAATCATATACATGATAATGTGTTCAGAATATACAAAGAAACCCCTGTACCATGATGGAAAATGCAGAAACAAATCCCAAACTCCAACACTCTGATTCAAAAAGTAGATTCACATTTGCATAGAGATTGCTCCAAATCACATTCATGGCCAGTAAGAACATGTAACAATGCTCAATGCCACTAAAGAATCATCAATGAACAAAATATATATATATGTGTATATATATATTTATATATATATATATGCACAAATATAAAATACATGTGTGTAAGTGATGGAATATTATTCAGCCTAAAAAAGAAAATGAAATTTTGATGCATGCTATAATGTAAATGAACCTGAAGGCATTAAGCTAAGTGAAATAACTTTATATATAAGGTCAAATGCTATTCTATTACACTGACATGGAGAGCTGAAAACTTCCAGCTCACAGAGACACACGGGTCCAAAGGATGGTGGTTACCAGTGGCTTGCTAGTGAGTTGGGACAGATGGAAACTTTCTTGCAATGAATGATAGTGGTCATTGCATGTCAATAACGTCCTTAATATCATTGAACTGCACACTAAAAATAGTTCAAATAACAAACGGTACTCTAGCTCCTACCACAGCACTCACTTGTAGATTGATGAGGAGGACCAAGAAGACTGATAGATCTAAGCAAAGGTGGAGAAAAATTCCCCCGTGGAGGACCGTAAAGTAAATATTTTTAATTTTATGGGTTGTACAGTATTCAGTCTTGCGATTTTAGCAGAAAAGCTCTCATGGGCTCTGAGTAGGTGACTGAGTGTGGCTGTGTTGCCTTGAAGCTTAGCTATCAGGATAGGGAGCTGTCCTAGCGTGCTTTCTGATGCCGTGATGAAACACCGACCAAAAGCAACTTGGGGAGGAAAGGGTTTATTTCAGCTTGCAGATCACAGGTTCCAGTTCATCATGGAGGGAAGCCAAGGCAGGAACCTGGAGGACCTGCAGAAACCTGAAAGAGACCTCGGAGGGATGTTGCTTATGGGCTTGCTTTCCCTGGATCCCCTTTCTTATGTAGCACAGGACTACCTGCCTGGAGATACTACTGCATATAGTGGGCTGGACCATCCTACATTATTTAGTAATCAATAAATTCATCACAGATTTGCCCACTGACCAATCTGATGGAGGCAGTTCCTCAGCTAAGGTTCCTTTTTCCCAGGTCTTTCAAGTTGACAACTGCAGCTAACTGACAGTGCTAGGCAGGATTTGGTCTTTTGTATGGGTTCCTGATCATTCATCTATGGTGTTCTGAACAGCTCCTGTCTCAGCAGAAGCCATATTTCAATGTCAGATATTACTGTCACTGCTTCACAGCATTGCTATAGTAATTAGAGAGAATGATGAAGGAAAGTACCTAGCACATGCTATTTACTGTCTAATTATAGCTGTTAAATCATGACACAATGGGGATTTATCATACTGGGTATAAATGAACACCCAAGCTTGGTAATAGAGCAACGAGACAGGCCATAGTGTCGCTGACTGAAGCACAATCTTCTTTGACTGGATAGAGTTGGTCCACAGTTTTGATGGATGCTGCCCATGAACCTATGACGTCACTATGGGCTGATGGGACAGATGCTCTACCGCACTCATACTGGAACCACGGCTGACTACTGATGGCCCCAAGCATCACCTTGCAGAGCCACATTCTTGGGTCCCTCAGACAGTTCCTTCAACAAGCACACTTTCATCACCATCACCACCAGTTCTACTGAAAACTCTCAGTGATGTGTATTCAAAGACTTCCTCTCTAGGTGATTCCAATGCTGCTGAAGTAAGTGTGAGGCCCACTGGTCTATATGACGAGGCTGTGGCTAGCCTCTCTGCTGGCCCTGATGGGGCTGGAGTTCTTGACTTGCAAAGGGGGGCACCCGTGCTTTTCACTGCTCTGCCCTGACACCCCTGCCTCCAATGGACATGTTTTACATTTGTGTGTGTTGGGGTGGGGCTGGGTTATGCACATCATTGTTCTCACCATGTCAGCAAAAGATAGCCAAGGAACTGATGCTCATCAAGTACTGGAAGGTGCTCATGAAGAGAGTTGAGAGGGATGCAGGCAGGTCCAGGTACAAGCAAGGGTTGCATGTTTAAATATGAAAGTGGGTGTGGGAGTCAGACTGGTTATCTAGTAAAAATCTAGGGTTGGGGAACATCTAGTCTCTTGTTCTGTTTGTCTCTGAACTTGGTTTGGTGGCAGCATCTTCTCATTAGGAGAACATTAGTGTGGGCAATTCTCCATTTGGCCACAATTCTCGTGTGTGTCAACACACATGAAGAGACACTTCTTTCATCACCCAGAGCTACATCAGTCCATGTACACATAGTTTCTGCATGATCCCAACTTCCCCAGCAGCAGGAAGACCCCTCCCAGTTATCCCCAGCACAGATCCTTGGTTCCTTTACAGACAAGTCCTTGGGAGGCAGAGAAGCCTAGAAACATCTGCTCAATTAGTGTCAGTCTGCTTTGGTGAGGATGAAGCAGGGCCTCCTGGGTAGACAAGGAATCTCTGGTTTCCAAGGTAAACTCTGAGAGTGCAAAGGTGTGATCATTTGAGGATACGGACAGAAGGAATAGAAGTCTTGGCTGGCAAGTGTGAATTGAGCTGGGGTTGGAGGGAGCTCCTCAGCCAGGCTTTCATGAGCACCAGATCTCTCCTCAACATTTATGGTCAAAACAAACTGTGTCAGGGCCTTTCCACTAAAGACTGTCTTGTCCCCAGCACGTCACATTTGGAAATGAAACCACACTCTCTAAAGACCTTTTATGCCCAAGCCAAAGTAAAATCTGGAGAATCAGTGTTTAGACACAGAAGAAAGTGGAAGATTTTCTCTTCAGGAGTGTCCAATGCACAGATGCACGCACATTACCTAACCAGTGATGAGGCTCTCTGTCTTTCAACATTTATCTCTAATGGGCCTTCCTGTTGTTTCTTTGTCTTGAGATTGAGTTATGATTCTTTTCCATGTACTATGACTATTCTTACTTGGCAGAGAGATTGGTGATGGCTCTCTTTAAAAAGATAAATGATTAAAAAACTGATACTGATTCCTTTATGAGTCAGGTCAGGCTGTCTGTATTTCCTTCTGCACAGTTGGGAAAATGGGAACAGGTGGTGGTTAAGAGATGTTGGTTAGGGAAAAAAAACTCCATCCTCACTTCTTGCAGGCTGGTAGGAAGACAATGCCCACCACTATTGATGCTACTGAGTGCCAGCCACGTGGTCTATAGCAGGGAATGAGCTGGTGGTGATCACTATGATGGAATTTATGCTTAAAGTGAAGTTTATGAACAGTGCTCTAGCAACTGCTACGGGAAACCTCACCCGGCCCGGACACGGACAGGATCGACAGATTGATAGCTCTTTCTCCATTCCGTAGCAACTGCTCTGGGTTAGGACCTCACCGTCCCCAAATTCCACCTTCATTTGCCGCCTAGTGCACCCAGCTTTTTGATGGGCTCACAACTTGGTTTACTGCCCTGTAAAGGAGTAAATATTCATGAGGCTTTAGCTAGTGATGGGACAGTGTGACTCAAATTGATGCACACTTGTCTAGCAGAACATCATCCCCTGATGACTTTGACTAATGAACACAGAGTCTTTGAAGCAAAGACATAGACATGCTTGAGAGTACTGATGAGTTTGTTATGCTAAATGAGATATTCCAAATCCATCTTTTGTCCCTGGGTTGAGATGCTCACCTCTGGGTGAGTGTTGGGAGGTCTCTGTGTTAAAATGCTCTGTGTCCCCTCTTCTCTGCCGGTCTCCTTGGAGACAGACGACAGTGATTCATTTTCAAGTCTGACTTCTGCAGAAGGTGATGGGTGAACACTGAAAGCACAGGTGGCTGAGGGGGCTGGAAGGACAGGCATAAGAAAAGGTTCTCTGGGCACAGGAAACAGCTAGGTCAAGGTACAGAGTTGGGAGTGGGTGGGGTGCTGTGTAAGTAGAGGAGTGTAGCTTGAGTTTTCCTGCCTGGCCCAAAGTCAGGATAAATCTCTTTCACCTGCCAGTCCCACAGCCACTCAGACCCAACCAAGTAAACACAGAGACTTATATTGCTTACAAACTGTATGGCCGTGGCAGGCTTCTTGCTAACTGTTCTTATATCTTATATTAATCCGTTTCTATAAATCTATACCTTACCACGTGGCTCGTGGCTTACCGGCATCTTTACATGCTGCTTGTCCTGGCGGTGGCTGGCAGTCAGTGACTCCCTCCGCCTTCCTGTTCTTTTAATTCTCTCTGTTAGCCCCGCCTATACTTCCTGCCTAGCCACTGCCAATCAGTGTTTTATTAGCAACACATTTGCCATACAGAACATCCCACAGCAGAGGAGAGCCCCCATGTTGATGTGCTGAAGGATGTCAGGAGGTATATAATGGGGTACCAATTGCTAGAGGGTATTTTATCACCTTGGAAACAGGGAATCCTTGGTGGTTCCTCAGCCTGAGAACAACAGGTCTGATCTGTGTTCTGTGGATGAAGACTGTTGTAGGTGTGGTGTGTGTATAAGGTGGGATGGGGGAGCAAGGGGCTGAGGGCCTGCCATTCATACGAGTGCATTACTTGTAGACAGGACAGTGTTGGCAATACTGACAGTGAGAGTGGGGGGAGGATAAGGTGGGGGTCACACACAGGCGGGGTCAATGGTGGTGATGGGAAATGAGTTGGTGCCTTCACCTCAGGTGAGACCCTCTCTGTGTCCATGCAAACACATGCTGTGTGCAGCCCGGATGGGCCTTCCCACAACCTTCTCTCCAGGACGTGGGCAGCTGAGATATCTGAGGAATGAAGTAAGATTGTGCAATGCTGTCTTCACCCGGGGCCAGCCCAAGGTCTGCTGCCTCTGAGGGAGGGTAGAACTGAAAATTCTCGAGGTTAATCTCCCAAGTCCAGCAGGGAGGAAACTTGTGAACTATTCTGGCGTATACTGGCATTTTGGGCTCCTCAAAACAGAGCAGACTGTTTCAGGACCTCTAGTGTAAGAGTAAGAGGAATTCTTTTTTTTTTTTAAGTTACTTTTGTTTTATTGTATGTGCTTGTGCCTCTGCATGCACGTGCCATAGCACACACATAGAGGTCAGAGGACAATTCCCAGGAGGTGATTCATTCCTTCCATCATCTAGGGCCTAAGGATTGGACTCAGGTCATATGCTTGGTGGCAAGCACTTTTACATACTGAGCCATTTCTACAGGTGTCCTTATTAATAAGAATAATTCCCTAGAAATTAGATTCTGAGGCTTCCACAAGCAAAGCAAACCTGGTAGCCCTCTGGAGACTCCATTCTCTCCTCTGGAGGGTGGAAGTAACAAGGCCAACCTATGGAATTATTGAGAAGATGAATATGACGGTGGCTTTAGTGGACAGCAATTTGCTCTCGGATTGGGTTCTGCACTAAGTATTTCTTTTTCTTGATTATTCTACACAACAGCTCTCTGAAGTGGGTGTGGTGGTTTGAAGAGAAAATGGGCGCATAGGCTTATATATTTGCATGTTTGGTCTCCATTTGAAGAACTGTTTGAAAGGATTAGGAGGGGTGGCCTTGTTGGAGGAGGTGTGGCCTTGTCAGAGGAGGTGTGGCCTTGTCGGAGGAGGTGTGACCTTGTCGGAGGAGGTGTGGCCTTGTCAGAGGAGGTGTGGCCTTGTCAGAGGAGGTGTGGCCTTGTCGGAGGAGGTGTGTTGCTGGAAGTGGGCTTTGAAGTTTCAAAACCCCATACCAGGCCCAGTCTCTCTCTGTCTCTCTGTCTCTGTCTCTGTCTCTCTCTGCTTGCTGGCCTACCTACTAGGATGTAGCTCTTAGCCACTGCTATAGCACCAGCCTGCAGGCTGCCGTCCTCCCTGCCATGATGATAATGGGCTAACCCTCTGAAACTGTAAGCTAGCCCCAATTAAATGCTTTATGAGCTGCCTTGGTCATGGTGTCTCTTCACAGCAACAGAGCGGTGGGTGACTAAGCCAGTGCGGATTCTATTATATCATGTAGATGAGAAAACACCTCTTAGGGAAGTGAGATCACTTGCCCAAAGTTACTTTCAGTGAGTTAGAAGAGGCAGGTAGAACTTTTAGCCAAGCCTGACCTGCTCAGAAGTCACTATTTTTAACCCCCAAGCTTTACCTCATACCACAAAACCCTAGAGATGATAGTTTTTTTT
>CABHPQ010168823.1:0-49281 GCA_902168405.1 Peromyscus aztecus
CTTTTGCATCCACCAAATAGGTAATTAACTTCAGTGACTTGCTTATCAATTCAGAAAGCTGTAAACCCATGATCCAATTACCCCTGTGTATAGGTAGCATAAAAATCACAGACGCAAGATTGATCACATGGAAAGGTTGGAAATAATAAGAAATTTGATTAATAAATTATTATTAAGTGATGATATGCTTGTTAAATATAACTTATATATACTAAAATGGAAAAATTTCCAGAACATACTAAGTTACAACAGGAGAATGATGTTGGTTGGTCCTTCTCATATTCATCTAACACTAAAGGCTTTTTGACAAGCTACACATGGAAACCCACTACAGTAAAAACATCCTGAAATATATACATTTATGAAAGGTATTTAATTGGAGTCACCTTATAATAGTGAATGGATACAATTCCCCAACTACACATCTTATGGTACCAATAAAACTTCCAATGCCAAGAATGGATTATATCTTGTTGAATCAACAGACAAAAGTATCTCATAGACTTCTAAAACATTGCAGGCTATTGGTTACCCTCCACAAACTGACAGTATAACCATATTGCTGAAGACACTCCTTACTTATGTTATCAAACATGGAGAAATCAAGGTAGTGCCTAACTAGAAGGTTCACCCTATTGGCAAGTGTTCATGGTTCCGGAAGGCACTTGATATGCTGTGAGAGGAGAAAAATCATCATCAGTACCATCCAGCTACAAACCCTGCAGCAGCAACCTACCTGTAAGACATACTGGTGCAACAGTGCTAAAATACTGTGTGAGTAATCAACCACAGTTGAGTTAGAGTTAGGCCCTACTCCATGAGCGGGAACTCAAAACTGGCCCTATTAAAGTGGTTAAGAACATAGTAGTAGGGCTCTACTACTATTATTTGACCTATTATTTTTGGTCTCTTTTGCTCACGTTTCCCTCAGTTTGACATTGAGTTCATTTGTGCTGTCTGAATATCAAGATATAGCCAGCACCATGTCTGCTTGCACACTGCCATGATGATAATGAATTAAACCTCTAAAAATGTAAGCCACCCCAATTAAATGTTTTTCCTTTGTAAGAGTTGGCATGGTCATGTTCTCTCATCACAGCAATGGAAACCCTAACTAAGACAGAACTTGGTACCAGGGACTGGGGTATTGTTACGATAAGACTGACCATGTTTTTATTTGGGGGAATTTGGACTTTGATACTTTGGGTTTGGAAAGCAGTGGAATGCTTTAATTACTGTTTAATGGTCCGTACTAGTAGGAGCATGGAAGACAGTGCTACTAAGAATTACTTTAACTGTTGGGGACTGGCTCAAGATGTTTCAGAGTATAAGAATGTTAGTATGCTACCTAGAGATAGTTCTCACAATAATATTGGTGAAGAGTATTGGATGAATTCTGTTGGCAGAGGAAATCTCAAAACAGCTTGGTATAGACGTTATTGTGTGGTTATCAGTGGTAACTCTAATGAAGATTTATAATGAAAAGGAGAAAGCTTAGCAAATAAAAATACAAAATGTACAGATTGAGAAAAGGTGTACCAGGAAGTAGAACATTGCTAAATCCTCTGTTCAAGAAGATAAACAAATTAGGAAATGAAAGGGGCCTTTCTGTTTATGAGGAGGGGATGGAGGTGGGATGGGGATATGTGAGGAGGAATGGGAGGTGGAACAGAGGTTGGTATGTAAAAGGAAAGAAATTTTTTAATAAAAAGCAAAGAAAAAAATAAAATAAAAGTAGTGGTGAGCTTAGGGCAAGATCCCACCCAGCTAAGTTTCCAACTTGTGAAAAGGAATTAAAGAAAAACTTAGATCCAGGTGTGGTGGTGCACACCTTCAATTCCAACAATAGGAAGGAAGGTCAAGGCTGGCAGATCTCTAAGTTTGATGCCAGCCTGGTCTAGAGATCCATTTGCAGAATAGCCAAGCTTATCCTGAGAAGGACAGAAAGCTTGTGAAGATGTAATTGAACAAGGGGGACATGTTCCAGCACCAATAAGCAGCAGAACTTGACAGCTTTGGCTGTGTGGTTTGGGAGTTAAGGATAGAAGAAAGAGGCCCTGGAATTTGCCTCTGTGAATAAGGAAAGTTGCTGACACCAGGCATGTGTCAGTGGTGTCCCTGAATGAAAGCTTCGAGAGGTCACTGTGTGAATTTGTGAAGTTGAAGCCTGGATTATCTTGGAGGCCCCAAGATGTTGGAGATGCCAGAGTCATGGGATACCTGCCTAGCAAAGCTGCTAACAGGGAGTAGAATCAGCCAAGAAGAAAGAAATGAGTTGCAGTCAACAAAGCTGAGAGGAGTTGGAGATCTGAAGACCACTTTAACATCAGAAATGGAGATGCAGAGTTTGGAGTTTGTCCAGCTGGTGTTTGGTCTTGCTTTAGTCCAGTATTTCCTTGTTATGTTCCCTTCCCTGTGTTTTGGAATGACAATGTATATATTGTGCCATTATAAGTTGGAAGTATGTGTACTGTTTTTGTATTTTGATTTTATAGTGGATTACAGTTAAGAAATCACATGAATCTCAGAAGAGACTTCAAACTTTGGACTTTAAGACATTTTTGAGACTGTGATAGAGTCTTTTGAAGTTTGACTGCATGCATTTTTACATTATGATATGGTTACAAGACTTTGGGGGCCAGGGAGTGGAGGAATGTGGTGGTTAGAAAGACAATGGCCCCCAAAAGGAGTGGCACTATTAGGAGGTGTGGCCATGTTGGAGGAAGTGTGTCACTGTGAAGGTGGGCTTTGTGGTCTTTTTTTGCTCATGCTTCCCTCAGTGTGACACTGAATCTACTTCCTGGTGCCTGTGTATCAAGATGTAGCCAGCACCACATCTGCCTGCACACTGCCATGCTCCCAGCCATGATGACAATATACTAAACCTCTGAAATCGCAAGCCACCCCAATTAAATGTTTTTCCTTTATAAGAGTTGTAATGGTCATGGTGTCTCTTCACAGCAATAGAAACCCTAACTAAGACACATATTAACCATAGAGCACAGCATAGCACAACCCTCATCAGAGAGGCTTCTTCTTTCAGTGCATGATAATTAACACAGAGATGCACAAATTGGCAATATGCAGAGAGTGAGAGACTGGAGCACTCAACCCTAAATGGGATGTGTTTACCAAATCTTTTCACTCAAGGCTAAGGTTCTATGTAGAAGAAGAGACAGGAAGACTGTAGGAGACAGGGGCAGGGGATGACTCCAAGAAAACAGAGTCTTCCAGATACATCGAGACCAATACACATCTGAACTCAAGGAGACTGCGAATGCATGCCCAAGACCTTCACTAGTTCAAACCAGACGAAAATCCGAACACTGAGAAGGTGAAGTGCACACAAAGTCTGACCTCTAACCAACAAAGTATTCGCAGTTGATATCTTTGCTGGCAAAGGGAAAGTCTGTTTTATCAAATATAGTGCCTGTAGGTATATCAATCACACTCCATGGAGAGGAGTGGTTGGCCACACAGAAAAGAACTCTAAGGTTTTTATTTGCTTTTTTTTTTTTTTTTTTTTTTTTTTTTTTTTTTTTTTTTTTTTTTTGGTTTTTCGAGACAGGGTTTCTCTGTGTAGCTTTGCGCCTTTCCTGGAGCTCACTTGGTAGCCCAGGCTGGCCTCGAACTCACAGAGATCTGCCTGCCTCTGCCTCCCGAGTGCTGGGATTAAAGGCGTGCGCCACCAACGCCCGGCTTTTATCTGCTTTTTTAGTTTTGTTAGTTTTTGGCTTATTGATTTTTGATGAGTGCTAAGGTGGAAATGATCTGGGAGGATTTGGGTGAGGGTAAAGACTATGATAAATACATATTTTAAGTAAAAATGATTAATTAAAAAAATCAAAAGAGCCTCCTCAGAATATGTAATGTGCCAAAGTCCATTGGGAAGCTATATAAAAATAGCCATGAGCATGACTTTATATTGTTTGGATATCTTTAGAAGAGATTTATAAATATTAGTATAAAAATAAAATATAAAGGCACACCAAAAGTTCAATAAAAAACGATTATTTTGTGAGAAAGATCAGTGGTTCTCAACTTTCCTAATGCTGTGACCCTTTAATATAGTTCCTCATGTTGTGGTGACCCCCAACCATAAAATTATTTTCATTGCTACTTCATAACTCTAGTTTTGCTATTTTATGAATCATAATGTAAATATCTGATATGAAGGATATCTGATGTACAAACCCCGTGAAAGGGTCATTCGACCCCCAAAGAGGTCTTGGTCAACATGGGTTGAGAATTGCTCAGGTGAGAGATAGCTCAGTAGTTAAGAGTACATTTTACTTTTCCCGAAGATTTGGGTACAGTTCCAAGCACCCAGGTTCAACTCCTAGAACACACATCAGACAGTTTATACCTGCCTATAAATGCAGTTCCAGAAGTTCCAATGCTTTCTGCTGACCTCCTTGAATACTTGTGTGTACTCAGTGTGCTATACATACACTTATGCAAACATATAAACACCTATAAATTAATAAATCATGCTTTTATAAAAAATTTGTAATAGATGAGACTAGAGAATAAGGATAGTGTGAGAATAAAGTGTTCACTGTATTTTTCTTCAATATTTTATTCCCCAGTGTTGGGAATTGAGGCCATAACCCAACACATAGTAAGCAAATATTTTCCTTCTTAGTTAATTTCTAAATCTTCCATGAGTTTTAATGCAGAATCTTTCAAAAAAGTAAGTTAAGCAAACTACATTTATACTTAATGTAATTTCAAGGTCTACCATGAGTTTTAAAGCAGAATCTTTCAAAAGAGTAAGTTAAGCAAACTATATTTATATTTAATGTTTACTGTTCTCATTAAAATTAACTGTTACAGCTCTCATACAGAAAAAGCATTTATAACTTCCAATATTGGTAAGGCAACCAACTTTTAAAGCAGAGAATTGCCGCAAATATAGTAATTTCATTAAGCAGATGGTCTACACTATGTTGTTGTATGGCCTGATGAACACAATGGATTTCATTTGTCCTCAGTTTGACACAACAAACTAAGAATTCATTACAGAGTTGTTTTGAAGTTAAAATGTTGTGATAGAGGATTAAATGAAAATAGTTCCTTTTATGTCACTATGGGTACTAAAGAATAAATCTTTGTAATGTTTTTCTGGCATATTCCTATAAAGAAAATGTACTCAGTCTAGAGAAACTCCATGATTTTTTTGTATTGAATTCAGTGGAAGTCATAGGGTTATTCTTACCACTTATCCCAAAGCGTGTATGCTTATTACTCATATATAGTACATAAAGTAGATTTTAAAATTGGACAAATATAACCTTTAGACAAGTATGCAAGCAGATATGACTGTGTCACTTTAATTTTTTTACGGCCTTGTGTCACATCTTTAATGTAAAACAGTAGACTATAAAATCAGGTGGGATTGAAGTTCTATCACTCCTTGTAGCTTTGATGGTCATACTCTATAATCATGTTTTGTTTGATTTGCAGGCAAACAAGGCAAGTTTTCAACAAGTAAAAAGGGAAGACGAAGCAGTGTGTAAGGTAGAAAATCAAGCTTTTGCTGTGGGATGTTCTGTATGGCAAATGTGTTGCTAATAAAACACTGATTGGCCAGTGACTAGGCAGGAAGTATAGGCGGGGCTAACAGAGAGAATAAAAAGAACAGGAAGGCAGAGGGACTCTCTGCCTGCCAGCCACCGCCAAGACAAGCAGCATGTAAAGATGCCAGTAAGCCACGAGCCATGTGGCAAGGTATAGATTTATAGAAATGGATTAATTTAAGCTGTAAGGACAGTTAGCAAGAAGCCTGCCACGGCCATACAGTTTGTACGCAATATAAGTCTCTGTGTTTACTTGGTTGGGTCTGAGCGGCTGTGGGACTGGCAGGTGAAAGAGATTTATCCTGACCGTGGGCCAGGCAGGAAAACTCTAGCCACAAGCTTTGTTTGTGTGCTCCCTGAAGTTAAACAATGCTTGGATGATGATGAAGATTTAAGGTAGAGAAGTAGAAACAAGGTGGCACTAGTAGTTTCTAATGTTTTTAAATTATTTGATCATGTTTCTTTATGGGTGGGATTTTTTTTTCGTGGATATCTAGACACCAAGTGCATGTATATCACCCTTAGAGTCCAGAACTAGACTTAGACTGTGTGAGTCTCCATGTGGGTGCTGGGAATTGAATCTGGGTCCTCTGGAAGAGTATCCAGTGGTCTTAACTGGTGAGCTATATTTACAGGACCAACAGTGGTGTCTTTGATTAAATAAATTATCAGTGATGGTGGTCCAGTTAAAAAGAATGGATGTTGCCTTAGGCAATGGTGGTTCCACAGTTCTGATAACACAGTTCCTCAAAGACAGTTTGCAACATTGAGTATCAAAGTGACTGAGCAGGATTCTCTCTCACCTTTTCTTCTATTTCAACCTTTTTTTGTAACCCACTTCCTTTCCCCTTTCCCATCAGAAACTCTCCTTAGCTCTTGGAGAGATTGTAGAGGACATAATGATCTGTCCAAAGGTCTTCCGTCAGGACTGACTTTGCCTCTTACCAGCTGCTGGATCTTTAAATTGCCTGTGTTTCAGAGCTACCTCTCTCTCTGGGCACGACTGCATCCACACACTGCTGGATTGTCCAAGGGGATGTCCCTTCACTGACTGACAGTAGGATACAGATGTCAATTGCCTGAAATTGGGATGTTTTTGAAGAGCCATCAGTTTCTATAATTGATTGAGGCCTCACATCAGTTTACCATATCTATCTAGGGTCAACCTCTTGCTTGTTTCCTCTGATGCTGCTTTTCCTATTTCCTATCCAGTGTAACTGCCACGAGCACTTCCAAATGAGCCATCAGAATAAACTGCTTCCAAAGAATTCAGTCCAAGGTTGATGTCATGGTAGCTTCATGGTAGAGTTGCCATGTTTCACTCTGGATGCATTTGCTTTTGAAGTGGTAAGTGCCTTCCTCTGGACACAAGGAGGTCATGACATTCAAAATCAATGTGTCTAATTCCCTTTTCACATCATCTAGTCATTCAAGTGTGTCTCTTCCTGAGCTGCTGTTCTTCAATTTTAGAGAATTTCATTACAAGTTCTCAGGAATTTCTACATTTTTTTTCCTCCCGAGAACTTTTCAGAATTTATAAGCTTGACTAAATTAAAAATAACCTTCAACTAGTTACTTAAACTTCATTTCAAGCTCACTCCAGACCAATATCAACACCAAGGCTTCTTTTATGGTGTCTTATTTATATTAAGTCCAAGGTCAATATCTGTTTAGGATATGTGAGGAAAATTTGTCTTCAACTCCTGATTCATACCACAGGAGAGATGATAAAATTACATATGGAAAGCTACAACTCAGAGGTGGAAAATGATTTCAGTAAATTGGTGATGGAATTGAAACAAGTCATTAAGTCTAGTCTTCACTAGGATTGAGGATATTATTACAAAGGGAGTGGATGCCATACGTCTAGGTCATTGGGGTTACCTGAGGGTGCCCACCATAGCAGATATGCTTGTACTCTTTGTAACCTGGTAAGTACAATGATGCTTCTTAAGAGATTAAATTTCTGGAAGACATATTTTCCTGATAATTGTGTATAAACTTGATCAAAATTTAGCATTTTAAAAGTTATCTGAAGAAAATCACTCCTGATATGATCAGGGAAAGGGGACCTTGTTTATGTTCATCATAACTGCATCATCTACTTACTGTTGACTTAAGCTTGGTTTTGAAAGAGCTTTCTCATTTATAAATATAAATCAGTGATTCTAGCTTATTGATTTTGTCTTGTTGTTTAAAAAAACTTAACTATTTTAGAATTTCATACATGTGCATGCGTATTTTGACCATATCCACCCCCTATTACCTCCCCTCAAAGTCATCCTCTAGCACCTTCACAGTGTTCTGCACTGTTTATGTGCTGTTTTTATCCCCCTGTGTCCGTTTGGTGCTGCCTGCAAGGGAATGAGTATAACACCACCCACTGGAGCCAAGGGAGACTCCAACTGACCACATCCTTGAAGAAAACTGGGTCTCTCTCCCCCAGTAGGCATTGACTGCCAAAAGTTCCTCAGCTAGGGATAGGGAATCATGAGTCCCTTTTCCATCCATCGTGGAATTTTGGTACTCTTGACTTACTCAGCTTTTGAGCATGAAGATACAACCACTATAACTTTATGTCTGCAATTCGACTGTCCTGTGCAGCAAGGAGTGCTTTCCTGCAATCATCTACAATATCTGACTTTTAAAATATCTCTGTCCGCTCTTCTGGGATGATGCTTAAGCCTTTGGTGTGGGGGAAGGGAATGCGATAGAGCCACCCCATTTATAGATGGGCACTTCAAAGTCTCCTATTCATTGCACGCTAATCAGTTGTGGGTCTCTATGTTATCCGCTCTCTACTGTAGGAAAAAAAAAAAGAGTAGTCTTGTGAGGATTGAGAGATGCACTACCCTCTGTAGATAAAGAAAGTAACTTAAGTGGAGTTTATACTATGTCCATTTAGTAGGATAACAAGCAGCATAGGGTTTTCCTATAGGGACTATAATCTACTCAGCCACATTTTTATTTTGGTTTATTTTGTTTAGTTCTGCTAACAGTACTAAATATCAGTTCCATCTTATGTAGTTGGCCTTAAATCCAAAAAGAAAGTGGTTGTCTATTCTTACAACATTCATTCCGTGCTTACATCACTGAGCATCTCTTGCCAGGGAAGTAATAATTGTAGCTCCTAAGGTTCTCAGTTAGGTGAGACTGTTGTGCTGGCCAAACAGAAGAGCCACATGTAGAAGAAGAATAAAATCAGATCCTTTTTTCCTCATCTTCATTAAATTTTTGATGGTGATTGCACTGGATCTGTAGATGACTTTGGGTAAGATGGTTATTTTTTTCAATATTAAACCTATAAAGAAATGAGCAATGAAAGGTCTTCCCATCTTTTGATATCTTCCTTATTTTTTTCTTCAGGGTATTCATATTTTCATTGTACAAATTTTCATCTCCTTGGTTAGATTTAATCCAAGATATACTTATTTATATACTTATTTTTGAGACTATCATGAACAGCATTGCTCCCCTGATTTCTATTTTGTTATTGTGTTGTTGACATTCTGAGGATTTTTGTGTGTGTTAATTTGTTTACTGCTGCTTTGCTGAATGTACTTATCAGATCCTCTGGTAGAGTCTATAAGGTCATTTAAATACAGAATAACACCATCTCTAAATAAGGATATGTTGGCTTTTTCCTTCTTTTTTTTTTTTTTTTTTTTTTCTTTTTTTGGTTTTTCAAGACAGGGTTTCTCTGTGTAGCTTTGCGCCTCTCCTGGAACTCACTTGGTAGACCAGGCTGGCCTTGAACTCACAGAGATCCGCCTGCCTCTGCCTCCCAAGTGCTGGGATTAAAGGCGTGTGCCACCAACGCCCGGTGGCTTTTTCCTTCTTGTTTGTATTTCTTTATTTGTCTTCTCTTTAATTGTTGCCCTCACTAAGACTCCAAGCACTATGTTGAACAGGAGGGGAGAACATGGACATTTTTTTTTAATTTTTCCTGGCTTTAGTAGAAATGCTTTTAGTGTTTCTGTATTAGCATGTTACATGCTTGTTGCTTATCGCTGTGGTGATATTTTATTTGTGCTGAAATGTGATGATGTTTTATTTGTATATTAATAAATAAAGCTTGCCTGGAGATCAGGGGGAAAAGGCCAGCCATTTTAAGTAAACAAGAAGTCAGGCAGCACATGCCCTTAATCCCTTAGCAGGCAGGATCTCTGTGTGTTCAAGGCCACACTAGGAAACACATGCCCTTAATCCCTTAGCAGGCAGGATCTCTGTGTGTTCAAGGCCACACTAGGAAACAGAGCCAAGCATGGTGACACACACCTTTAATCCCAGTACCAAACATAGAGGTCTGGAGGTCTGTACAGACAGACAGAAAGTAACAGAACTGTGTAGGAAGAGGAAGTGAGGTAGCTGGGCTAAGATAGCCAATGACAGGGCAGAACAGCAAGGCAATAAAGGCATGGGTAGACAGGAAGTAACTCACATTTGGAAGCTGCAGAGTTGGTAAGGTAAGGTTGGCTGTGACTTTCCCTATTTCCTGATCTAAGGCTTCCACCCCTATATTTGGCTCCGTGTTCTTTTTAATAAGATCATTTAGAAATTTGTCTACATATTGCCCTTATTATATTGAGATCAAGTTGAGATATGGCCCCAGAATCCCTAGATTCATGAAAGTATGATGAGTGTTTTCAAAGGCCTTCTCTTCGTCTAATGAGATGATCATGCAGTGTTTTTCAGTCCTTAAGTCTATCCATGTGGTGGCTTATTTATTGATATACCATATGTTGAGTCATCTTGGCATCTGTAGAATGAAGCTGGCCTCACTGTTGTGGATAGTATTTTTGATATGTTCTTGAGTTATGTTGGGAGGTATCTTACTGAGAATTGTGTTTATTTTCATCAAAGAGATTGGCCTATAATTCCATTTTTGCTGTTTCATCATTATTTGGGTTTTGAATCTGGATATTTGTCTTTTCCTAACCTATGGCATTTGAGAAGCATTGGCATTAGATTTTCTTTGAAGTTAAGGTTGAAGTCTATGCCACATCCATCTTGTTGTGGGCTTTGATACTTTCAATTACTGTTTGTATCTTGTTTGTTGTCATGGTTTGCTTAAGTTATTTACTTTATCTTGGTTTAAGTTTGATAAGTATAAATTCATATATTTTTTTTTAGATTTTCTAATTGATTGGAAAATCTTTTAAAAGTGTGTCTTTGGATTCTCTGAATTTCTTCCATGTTTTTGTAGTGTCTTCTTTTTCATCTCTGATTTTATTAATTTGTATCATTTTTCTATGTCATTTGATTAATTTGGCTGTCAATCTTGGTAATATAAAAGAGTCAACTTTTTGTTTTTTTTTGTATTTTTCTTTTGCTGGTTTGTTGTCTTCTTTTTCATTAATATCAGATGTGATTTTTATTATCTATTACTATATATTGTAGTTTGAATGAGAAGCATTCTCCATAGGCTTATGTATCTCAATATTTGGTCCTATACTGGAGACATGTTTGGAAAGAGTATGTCCTTAAGGTTTAATAGCATTACTGGAAGAATGATGTCTCCGGGGGTGGTCTTTCAGAGTCCATAGACTTGCCTCACTTCCTGTCTTGTCTTTGATGCCTGTGTTGTGGTACAGATGTGATCACTTACCTTCCTGTTCTGGCCACCTGCTGCTAGCCTCTTGCTCCGTTATGATTCTCCCTCTGCAACTATAAGGAAAATTTAACTTTTTCTTGAACTTGCTTCTGGTATAAAATTTTATCACAACAGAAAAGTAACTAGTACCATCATTTTAAAATAGAGAATGGAGTATTGCTGTGAAGAAGATGACCATATTAAGTGTGTGGTATTTTTTAAATTTATTCTTTAGAGAAATTTTGAAACTTTGGAAGTTTTGTTTAGAGGAGTGGCTGAATGCTTTAACACGATTTAATGAGCCATTATAAACCAGGAAGGAAATAGTACTGAGAATAATGCAAATGGTGAGAGTCAGACATTTGTGTGATATTTTGGCCAAGAGATTATGTTGCTGCCTACAAAACTGGTGTGATATAGCTATCTAAACCCTTTGAAATTAAAATTACAGACACTGGACATGGAATTATAGGATCTGGTATTTTTCTGTTAGATCTACATCTTACCCCCATTGTGACCTCATTCTTAATTATTGGAATGGGAAAGCTCCTCCATGTTCCATTTATATAGTTTTAAAAATTATAATTGACTTTTACTGAGTTATCCAATACTTCTTTTTTGTCTTCTAGCTATGATCTTGTTTTGTACATGATCCATTCTGTTGGTGAAGCTTTTCACTGAGATTTTTATGTGGATTATTACATTTCAGTTTGGCTTTTCTTTAGAAATTCTCTTTATTGATTTTTGTTTTCATAACTTAAACTGACTTCCTCATTTAAGGCAGCAATTTATTTTTGTTTTCTTAAAGAATAACCATATCCTGTTGAGTTATTTCAAAATAGTTATAATCATTCTTTTGAATTCCTTGTCTGGCATATCTTCCAGGTCATTCTCATTAGGATTACTTGCTATAGGATTAGTAAGTTTTAGTGGGAATCTTTGTGTTTTTTTTTTTTTACCCACATTATTTTTTATTTTCTTCTGGGACTTGTGCATCTAAAGTAGCTTGTTAGTTGTATCTTTCTTCTTTCAGTGTGGGTGTGTACAGCCTTCAATAGAAGATTTATTGCAATAGACAGACATATGATGTTGTTCCATTTTTTTTTGTTGGATTTGTATCAAGTGGAACTATAGGTCCTTTTGTAATCAAAATGAGACTATCACTAGTCTCCTAGTATCTACTTCTGTCTCCACAAACAGACACAATCCAACTGTCAGCATACTCCTTGATGGTCCTCTCCTTTGTTGACTCCTGATATTGCTCTCCAAGTCTAGTTTTTATACCTTGTGAAAATCTTGGTAGACTGATGGTTGGGGGCAGGAGATCTTGGACAGTTGAGATTTTAGTCGTAAGGACTGTGGGGTTAGGAGTTTTAGGGTTGCACTGGTTGTTGAGATCCTAGAGGGCTGAGTAGATTATAAAATAGGAAGGAGTGGAACAAGTTTGTATCAGAAGGACAGGATATCCTATGTGAGCTGGGTGATCTGGAGCAGTTAGAGGTCAGTTCCCAGAGGAATTAGGATGCCTATTGGGTGTGGGGATGGGAGATTGATGCCCAACCAATGAGTCAGAGAAGCTGAATAGCAGTGATGATGCAGTACCAAAGTGATGGGAAGGAGCAGAGCCTACCTAATGGGGGGAGGGAGGGTTAATAGCAGAACAGGAGGGTTGGGACACTATCCTATAGGGAAGAAATGGGCCTGTCTGAGAAGGCCCTAGGGAACATGGCAAGCCTTTGCAAGAGGAAAGTGATGGCCTACCTGGTGGTGTGGAAAATGGCAGTCCCAGAAGAGATTTTAGTGTATTGTTTTGTTCATTTCTCTTTGTAAATTTCAACGGACCATATTAATAAGATAGAATTCACAATATGTGTATCTTCCATATTTAACAGAAATATTTACATTTTTATATTTACATGAATCCTCACCACATTTTTCTAATGGTGTCTTTTTCTGTTCTCTGGTGTCTTTTTAAAATGTAAAATCCTTTTACAATCTTTCAGTCATTTCTTATTTTTTTTAACATTCTGATTTACATTGAAAATGCATCTCACTATAAGTAACAAGTAATGGGGCGGTGAATAACAGTTAAAAGTCAACTTCAAAAAACAGTGTTTGGAATCATGTAAATGGTTTTAACACCAGTAACTCTGTGTGTGTGTGTGTGTGGTGCATGTATATCTTTGTGTTTCTTTGTGTGTGCATTGTGTGCATGCTCATGGCTATGACTACCTCTTTGGGACAAGGTCTCTCACTGGCCGTGGAGATTACCTATTTGACAAGACTAGTTAGTTGACCAGCAAGCCTGGTGATTATCCTGCCTCCACCTTCCCAGAATTGGGATCACATTCTTTGGTTCCATGCCTGCCTTTTCACCTGGATGCTGGTAACCCAATGTCAGGACCTCATACTTGCACTGTAAATGCTTTCCTCAGTAAACCAACACTTCCGTCTGACACTAGCAATTTTTGCACAATAGAAACACAAGCTTCATTTTCAATAGGACTTCAGAAATGCCTTGTAACATTTTAGTAATTTACTGGTAGTACATTCTTCATTTCCCTGTAACTTTTATATTGAGGACTGCAGTTCCTATAAGTGCATGTACTTCCTTTGTAAATATGAGGACTAATGATATAATAAATGATCAATAAAATTAACCTGAGTAGAGAGCAGTTTAAGTCCGTTAGTTCATACCCTGCCACTCCATTTTCTTGTTCTGAATATGTGCCTCACAGACAGCTGATGACAGCCATCTCAACTTGGACATGCAAAGCCAACAATTCTTGAAATGAAAGCAGACTCTTCCAGTCATATTTTGGCATTGCAAAGTTAAAATTAAATCCCACTTCAAACAGGCTTTTTTAATTAGGAGACATCTCAGAGAAAATGCCTCAGATCCCATGAACACTGAACTATTATGCTAATTGGAATGGCCACCGTATAAACCTTGGGGGATCTGAAGAAAGTACTTGTGATCCTAGTCTCAGTTTCCAACCACATTCTTTTCTACTAACTCGTGTTTTCTGTGGGAGAGCGGGCTGATAGTCTACGAGTGTTACCAATGCTATTCAATAACCAGTTTTTCATCACTCCTTCATATTTAAGGAACAGGCACCTAACCACTGCCATTATTTTAATGATAAAGTCCCATAAGCAGATAGAAGTACTTGGATAATCATCAGGTTTTTCTGAATGATCCTTCTGCTCCTTTCAATTTTTACCGAGCTAAAATTCTAAAATTTTTATGCAATCATAATCTAAAATATTATGCAATTCATACTTGTAATGCTGTGAGAAACATATAATTTTACAGTTGCCTTGGGTAATTTAAGATGAAAAATTGGATATTTATGTATATATTGACAGTAGGCTCAAACTTGGCCATTCAATACATGGTGTGTGGGATAGATTTCTCTTTCCACTCCTTTTTGCTGTTCTTCTTTGACAGTAGCTATGGACTCATATGGACATGCCCATATCCTCCAAAGGAGCTTTGAAGAAAATAATACCAGGGCAAGTAACAGGAGATAGATATTAATTTAGTTAATGAACCTCACTCTTATCTACTGACAGAGTTATTTAAAATATATTCAATAGTTTGTGTGTGGTGCGTGCATGCCTGTGAGTGCTCCTGTGTGTTGAGATAACATTTGTCATGATCGTATGCAACTCGGAATGAAAAAAAATTTGCTGGATTCTTCTTCCATCATTTTTTCAGAGATTTCTGTAATGTCTCCCACGCATTATTATGTTTTTTTGTACTATTTCTACATATTTTTCCCACTTTCTTTCCACTTATTTAGTTAAACTTCACACTACATTTTAGTGTAAATTTACTTTATTCTCCTTTCTGTCTCTTCAACATAAATATCAATTAAAGCGTATAGTGGTATTCTATTTGTACTGAAATGTGATTTTATTTGTATGTTAATAAATAAAGTTGCCTAGGGGTCAGAGCTATTAGCAAGCCATAGTGAAAGCCAGGGCGGTGGTGGTGCACGCCTTTAATCCCAGCACTTGGTAAGCAGAACTAGGTAGATCTCTGTGTGTTCAAGGATACAGCCAGCATTGGAGACACATGCCTTTAATCTCAATACCAACCATAGAAGACCTGGAGTGACCACAGACAGGCAGTGACGAGACGGTCATGTGGTTGGGTTTACAACCAATGAGAAGGCAGAACAGGAAGTCTTTATAGGACAACCGCACAGGAAGTACCTCCCTTTTCAGAGAGGTCTCTTGGTGGAAGAGGCTAGCCGGCAGCAGGCGGTAAGGCTCTTAGCTCTGACCACTTGGGCTTTTATCTTTACATTGGCTCTGTGTTTCTTATTTAATAAGACAGTTGGTTACATCTACAAAAGCGAGCTCATAATATTAGTATGTCATATGTAACAGGTAAATTTACATGTAATTTCATGCCGTATTTTCTCATCTTGTGTTTCTCCATCTTCCCCAACATTATTTTATGCTTTTGTAACGTAATTGCATGTTCTTGCCATCGTTCCTTTTATGATTTTTTTTGGATTTTCATGTTATATCTTATACAAGTAACTAAACATCCTAAAGGATAGTCTTCCCTCCATGAGTTCTGAATTTGTTTGTCCTTTTTCCATGGAGTCACTTTATTCCTATATTTATTCTAGAAAAAAACTAGCTGAAAAGAGAAACTTGGAGAAAAAAATTTCACATCCTTTTGTTGTTGTTTTTCTGACTGAATTCAGAAAAACATCAAAATGCAACATACCACCTATACACATTTCTTTTTTATAATTTATTTATTTTTACTTCATTTGCATTCGTGTTTTGTATACATGTATGCCTATGTGAAAGTGTCAGATCTCTTGAAACTGGAGTTACAGACAGTTATGAGCTATCATGTGGGTGCTGAGAACTGAACCTTGATCCTCTGGAAGAGCAGCCAGTGCTCTTAACCTCTAAGCCATCTTTCCAGAGCCTATTATTATTATTATTGTTGTTGTTGTTATTGGCAAGGAGGAAGGTTTCAAGACCGTGTCTATGTAGCCCTGGCTGTCTTGGAACTCACTCCATGGACTATCATGGCCTCAAACTCACAGAGATCTGCTTGCTTTTGCTTTCTAAGTGCACCTCCACAGCCCCACATTTCTAATACTTGACAACTTAGAGAATGAAGCACCTGAACCACAATAGCAGAGCATTCTAGACTGTTCATTAATGCATACAGTCCTCTTTGATTTCCAAAGGGACTGAAACAAATCAACCTACAAAAATGCTTTGAGAAATGATTAAGTTAAATGAGGAAATCCTGAAGATTCAAAGTTCTTAAGAAGATGCTCATCCCTGGGCCTGAGAGTTTATAGGACTGTTCTCTTTTGCATAGTGTTCAATTACCTTTGTCTTATTTTATGCTACAAGGCTTACAGTACAGATTATGTGTACATAAATCAGTGAAATGATATCATCCATCTGGCCTGTACCTTGTGCAAAGTTCAAGTCAGTTTTCAAGGTTCTAAAGCATAGTGCTCCACCTTGTATAAATAGAAGCTTCTAGGTAATACAATAGTCAATGGTTTTTGAGTGAGTTATCTTAGGATTTTAGGATTTTAATACTTTTAGTCATCTGTTTTTCTCTACCTCTTTTTTTCCAGAGTCTATAGCATGAGTTACATAAGCAAGTACCAAGAAAAATTTCAAAATAAATCAATTAATAGAGGTGATAATTTGGAGCTAGGGAGATGGGTTAGTTATTAAAGTGCTTTCTGCACAAGGACAAAGATCAGATCTCCATAACACTTGTGAAAGCCTGCATGGTTTCATAGGCTGATAATCTTAGTGCTAAGAGACAAAGGCAGGAAAAGGCCTGCATCTCACTGGCTAGCTAGTCTGGTCAAGTCAGTGAGTTTCAAGTTCAGTCAGAGAACTTGTATTAAAAAATAAGATTGAAAGTGATAAAGAAAGTAATACTGACTTGTACTCTCCAAACTCATGCATAAGGACATGTAGCTCCATGCACGTGTGCTCACACACAAATATGCACATATTCAAATACATATGAACACATACAGAGAGAGAGAGAGAGACAGACAGACACTCACTCATGCATGCACGCATGAGCGCACATACACACACACACACACACACACACACAGAGAGAGAGAGAGAGAGAGAGAGAGAGAGAGAGAGAGAGAGAGAGAGATCACATGAGTACCAAAGAAAAGAGCTGTGCTGGCTAGTTTTATGTCAACTTGAAACAAGTTAGAGTCATCAGAGCGTGGGGAGCCTCAATTGAGAAAAGACTTCCAAAAGATGGGACTATGGGTAAGCCTGTAGGGTATTTTCTTAATTAGTGATTGATGGGGAGGGCCAAGACCATTGTGAGTGTTGCTATCCCTGGGCTGGTGGGTCCTGGGTTCTACAAGAAAGCAGGCTGAGTAAGCCATGAGAAGCAAGCCAGTAAATAGCTCTCCTACATGACCTTTGCATCAGTCCCTGCCCTAGTTGCTTTTGGTCATTGTATCCCATCATAGCAATAGTAACCCTAACTAGGACCATGTTTTTCACATTAAAATAAAATTGAATATTCAGTAAAAGTTAAAAAATTGAGAAGACTTGGAATTTTAAAAGGCTCTGCTTATTTTTTAAAACAATTACATTTTATGAATGTAGTGTATTTATTAACCTATAATAATTTGAACAATAACCTTGGATTTTTATTTTTAATATTTAATGCTTTGAAGAAAATAGTTGCTTAAAATCCAAATATTGATGTCACTACCTCCTTATTCAAAATTCTCAAATGGTTTGCATAGATATCCTTTCTATGTTATCACAAAAAGCCCCTTGAATTCTGATATGGTCTTTCTAACAGATAGTATTATTTTTAAAAATAGATAATATTCTTTGGGGTCGTCTAGGCCCATTGTTACATTAGACTTAGAGCAGATATTTTCAAATAATTCTTATATAAATACATCTTAAATTCCAAATTGTAGTAAATTCCTTGTCAATATTTTTATTATTTTATAATATGCATTTTAAAATAAAATTCATAATTTCCTAATGATTGCATTTTATAATTAAATAAAGATGCTTCTAATGCTCTACCCTATAGAGAATGCATTACAGTGTCACTAAAATGATGACTGATGTCTACAGTTTATGCATTTGAATGTTCTCAGAATCTTTTAGTACATTTTGGAGAAGTCACCTTTTAACACCACCAAATGGTTTCTTCTAATTCTGCAATATGTGGCAGATTTCATATGAGGCTTTTGCGGACAGTCTGTGGCTTCTTCTTCTGGGGTTTAAATGTTTGTTGCCTTTGCAATTTGCACTGATTGCTTAAGAGAATGGTTTGTTTTGCAAGGGCTGCTTTTAGTTTAGTGGGTTCTGTGCATAGTTAGCTACAATGCTTTTATTTTGTGGTAATGGTTCAGTCTGTTTAAGGCATTTACTACATTCTTACAAATTACACATATTAGAGAAGGGATGATTTTGTCCATACAAGGAAAAGACACACACACACACACACACACACACACACACACACACACACACACACCCTATATTTAATTAAGTAAAGAACCTGATTAAATGAATTCATGTGAAATAGTAAGAGAAAATGATGGAGTCAAAAAGAATAAAGAAATGCTTTGCCTTATTCCATATCTTAGAGTTCTTAAGAGTATTTCCATATTTTAAGCAAGTTTATTACACTTAATATTGTTTTGATGACTTTAAACTCAGGAGGACAATTACCTTTTCTATTTTATTCTTTGAACAACAACAGTACACTGTATTCAACATATATGAATGAATGTGAACTTGATGATGTTTATGAATACAACCTCCATACATGTATAAAAAAACAATGTTGGAAAATAATTATTTTATTGTGATGGAAAATTAGCCACTAACATTTAAGAAATTTGTGAAGTTCATGGGCCTAAGCTGGGCAGAATTTAGGCAGCTCTGGGTGTTTTAAAATGGCTCACTTTTGTGATTATGCTCTAATAACACTCTTGGCACTAATTCCCCCAAGATATGTGTGCTACTAGTATAGAAACTCCACGTCACTTCTGTATTGACAAATAGTTTCACATATGATTTTACTTTTATAGTTTCACAATGAAAAGCTACATCTAGATCACAAATTTCACTATTTCAAGACCATTCCACACACGAAGTGCAAATGTATCCCGGATCAGTTGGTTGCTTGTTTCCTTTAGAGAGAAGACAGAAGAAAAGGAAGATGCCAGTGCTGGAGGAAGGCAGAGGCACAGGAGAAGAGAGGGCAGAGGGAAGAAGAAAGAGAAGAACATTGATAACTGCACAATAATCGCCTACCAACATAAATAGAGGAGTCATGGAATCTTTTCTATGGTTAAGGAAGATTTTATCTCCCAGATAAATATTGATAGGGGGGCCGGGCTGTGGTGGCACACGCCTTTAATCTCGAAAAACCAAAAAAGAAAAGAATGCACATAGGTTAATTAAGTTGTTTAAAGTTGTATAAAATGTATATTTTATGTACACTGGTGTTTTGCCTGCATGTGTGTTTGTGTCAGATCCCTTGGAACAGGAATTACAGATAGTTGAGAGCTGCCATGTGGGTGCTGGGAATTGAACCCGGGTCCTCTGGAAGAGCAGCCAATGCTCTTAACACATCCATATTAAACCCAAATACTCAATTCAGTCCCCTGTGACCAAGGTTTTAGTCAAAGCACCATGTATCTTACTACCATGCTTTATTCCACTTTGTTAATCTTTGGTAAAGTCTTTGATAAATCTAGAGGTAGACGCCTTTCTTTTTCTTTGACTCCTTGTGTGTTTTTGGTAAAGAATGCTGAATTGGCATATCTATGGAGTAGTGTGTTTTTGTGGTTAGAATGTTGTTATAAGAATGGATTGGATTGCATAAGCACATACTGCTATTTGGAAATGATGCACCTTCACACTGCCCCAGAGGGAAAAGACCCATGCAGTTCTTGGCCCTTGTACTGAATTAATCAAAAGGAAACTGATTTGTTGGTGGGAAGTGGGGTTAAGCTGAGCAGAGGACTTACCACATTTTAGTAATTACTGGTTTCATGTTAATTTGAGGATTTAGTTGTGTATTGTATTATTCCTTCCAAGATACTTAAGTTCTTCTTCTTCATTTTTTATAAAGAGGGAGAAAAACTAATGTTTATGAGGTTGTTAACTCCGCTGGATGCAATAATACTCCAAACATTTATTTCAGTTCTCTTCAAATGGGTAGTTTTTTTCAGTATCTTTGCTTAATGATTTCAGCAAGAATTCTCTTTAATCAGATTATCTAACTTTATAAACCCCAATACAGTTACTTTTTATCCCTAAATTGCCAAGAATATTTTAAATGGAAACCTAAAGTATCTTTACTGGCATTGCCATGAAGCAGCTATAATGGGAAACATTCTCTTCAGGCTACTGATGAGGAGTAGAAGCTAAGTGACATTGCCTGTCTCAGAAGCTCGTGGCGAAGGAGTCAGGAGAAGGCTTCAAGTGGGTCTAATCAGCACTCTCTACACATGCAGCCCTTTCCTGCTACACTGTGCCTTCTGTATTTCCTGACATTCTGGCTGTTACATGCCCATCGACATGTTGCTAGCCTTTGACAGTTTTAGGTGCAAAGCTGGAGAATATGCTGAAAGGCTGGGTGACATCCACACACCCCTTGTGCTGACTAGCTGCATGAGAGATGAGGCAGAAAGCAAGTTCTGTGCAGTTTACAGAAGGCAGAATGAATTCCATATGCTCACGATGGAGGCTGCCCATGTGTGCACAGTAAGGACTTTCCCAGTGTCTATATTTAATTTCCATGCAAAATGCAGCCTTCACTAAAACCCTCACCACATTTACCCATGTGTCTGTGTAACTCAGAATGTTTTCCTTTGTGAATCACACATTGAGTAAAATAGTACTCTGGCCCACATGAGCTATTAATTTATTTACATAACACAAAAGGCCTACATTTTTGTGTGTGGTATGTGTGTGTGTCTGCGTGTATGTCTGTGTGTATGTCTGTATGTGTGGCCATGTGGTGTGTGTGTGTGTGTGTGTGTGTGTGTGTGTGTGTGTGTGTGTGAAGTTTTGTCTGCCCCTGGCCAGTAGCTTCTGGGCTTTAACGATCTGTTTTTCTCTTGGACTACTGCACAAATCATTGCACCAGTAGCTCACTCTGCCATGTCCAAGTTAAGCAATAGTCTTTCAGATTTCAGTCACTAAATTTTGAAGCTAAATTATTCAGATTATTTTCTTTGGCCATATTTATGAGTCTGAAAGTTAATTATAAATAAATAGATCACCCAGTGTAAACCCTGGTCCAGTGAGCTCTCAGCCAAAGGACAGATAGAGCTCTGGCGTTGACAATATTGATAATTACCTAATGAGATAGTAGGTGACAGAAACAGCTGCTGGACTCTGTCTTAAAAAAAACAAAAACAAAAACAAAAAACTATTGTAGTGGGTAGCCGTTCCAGCTTTGACCTGGAAATACCAACCCCTTTGAAGCTTCAGTAACTGTCACGCCTACAAGGCGGAGTTGAGAGAGGAGCCCTGAAGACCCTGGATCATCACTTAATCTCTCTCTCCTTCCTTCACTCTCCAAACACACAGTTTCTTTGTGTATGAAAATTTTCTAAAAGGTTCATCAACACATGAGATAGAAAAGATGACGTATCATTTTATATCAATGGTAAAGTTTCTTATGAAAATGCTTCATCACCACAGAGTAGATTTTTTTATTTTATTTTTCACACCTATAATGCATAAAGTATGGTTATTAATATTACTATTTCCCTGAAATTCACATGATTGTTAAATTTATAGCTATCATTTCCTATCTCAGTGAAACTCTTCTCTCTTTTTTTAAATCAGTGTTAAGGTACTTTTCAAGATTTTATTAGTCTCATTGATAAGGTATTATCACTTTGTGTGTACAAAGATGTTTTTAAATTTATTCATTGTGTGTGTGGGGGTATATGATAATTATGTGTTGACATGCATGTGAAAGACCATGGACAACTTGTGAAGTCAGTTCAATTCTTCCTTTAAGTGGATACCAGGGGTCAAACTCAGGTCACCAGGCTTGCCTGGCAAGCACCTTTACCCACTGCTCTAACTCTCTGACCCCTGAAAAGACTTCTAAACTTATCATTATGTTTTTCGCATTTGACATTGTGTTATTCTATGTCCCTTTGGTTTCACTCTGTATGTGGCTCCACAAACATCTCTCCCAGTTCTGTAACCACCTTAAAGGAATTCTGGCAGCAGGAGAAAGTAGATGAGGAATAAGAGATATATAACTTACTTCCCACCCCACAATTAACACATGAAGAAAGAACTTAGTGAAAACAGTAATTCTTCAGGGAGATGTGGATTATGTTTCTGAGACAACATACTTACCCTGTGAGTTCATCAGCTGCCATTTGGTAAATGAACTTCTGCTTGCTAGAATCAATTTGAAGCATGTTAGCACGTGGGAACACACACTGCTCTTATCATTTAACTTAAGGATGTACATACTCTATATGTGAGCCATAGGAGTTTTAAAGAACCACAGACACTGGGAAAAACAGGAAATCACTAAGAAACCATCCCTCTGGGCAAAGCAACCTTTTAGTGTTTGGCCTATGCACAAAATACACATTTTATCCTTAGGCAATAAAACAATGCTTTATAAATATTACAACAATTATCTCTAAATTCCATTATGTCAGTGATTTTCAAATCATAGGTATGTGTTTTGCTGCCTAAGATACCCATTTGGTTGGTACTGGTAAAAACTGAGTGGATAATGGTGGAATGTATAGTACATTGGCTATATCAGTCAGAGTCAAGTTGAAACAATATTAGTATTCACAGTTGAAAGTAAAAATAAGCTCCCCAGTGTGAAATACACTTTTTAGGTCTGTCTAAATGTATCTGTCTATAAATGGATGTGTGTGTACTATATTAGTGTATAAAATATATTTTCCTAGGGATGAGTATAAAAATGTTTGACAGCTACAGAAATAAATCAATATGCTTTTAAATATAAGTAGTGTTATTTCTTCTCTATTACTTCAGAGGCAAGGGTAATAAAGGAAGAATTTACTTTCTGTGTTCCAAAATTTAATCAAATGTTAAAAACTAGTAATCTTATATATCTACAATAAGTGATTTTCTGAACATTTAGTAAAAAAATTTATTAATAATTTTTATTATTGAAAATTTTTCTGTAAATTCTCCATCAAGAATGACAACAAAATCTATTGTGGCTCTTCCCTGGGGAAGATTGTTTTCTTCTGCTCTCAAGTTCATTAAAACCTAAAATTATTTATGTATAAATTTGCATTTACTAATTATTAACTATAGGCTATAGAGACTGGGAGAAGGGAATGTATCTTTCTTGATGGTTTCTAGGCTTTCATCTTCTATACCTGAGTGACAAAGCTTGCAGTCATGAAAGGTTTTCAGCAGTAAAGACTATTCAAGCTCTGAGGAGCACACAAAGGTAATGGTAATAGCCTATATTGCTTTGGGAGCCACTTGGACTACCTTGACCTACAGTTTGGGGATTTCTCATGCCTGATTCTATGGTTTTGTGTTAGATATTCTAAGATATTTGTTGAATTATCTTGTTTCCTAAAGAATAAATAACAATGACCATACAAATAAATATGAGAAGAAAAGAAGAAAAAAGTTGACTAGACCAGAGCAAAGGTGATGCATGACATAAAAGTACCTATCCTTCAAACACAAAAAGTATAAAATCACTGTCCCATGTGACAATTGATAATTCATAGTGTTTGTCACACTTCTACTTCAATTGTCCATAAAATGATTCTTAGTTATATTTCAATAATTTTTACTAAACCTTGCAATTGAAAAATGCTCGTCAAATGTAAAAATTCTCAAATGATCATTCTAGTTTACTTTATTTGTCAGAATATGCAACTTTAACAAGTGTTCCAGGCTTGATTATAAGACCCTACTGCTAAAAATATATTGGTCATAGGACTTGGAAAACTCAGATGGGTACTGACCAGGAAGGGACCTCCCTACAGCATAGCTTTGTAGGTGCTATGTAGGCTGCTGGAGGAAAAATCAGCTGCAATCTTATCCAGCTATAAACCCCATGAACTATAATAATGACCAGCATGGCAAGGTAGGCACATGGAGCAATAATAACATTGATATTATGAGTACAACCAACCACTTACTGATTGGATTTAAGGCCAACCCCTCAGGAGGAAACACATACCTGCTACTACACATTTGGCCAATAACCCAAGGTAGGATATCTCACACCCTTTAAGGATGAATCTACTACTATTGTTATGCTAAATAGACATAGTATGTAATGACTCTCTAATTTTCAATCTCTCTGCTGGTTGAATAGTGTATCTCAGAAGCATCATCAGGGAAGTTTCTTTGTACAATATATGGTATTTAGTGAAGAAACTCACAATTAGTCAATTACAGGGAATGAATGTCGGTAGAGTGCTCAGGCACATATGAGACAGATCTGTATTATCACCTTCTCAAGGTTCAGGGACAACCAAGGAAGAAGGGAGAGAAAGACTGTGGGAACCAAAGTTTTGGAAAGGATCAGCATAGTGTTTTCTGGACATGACGGGACTGCAGTGCTCATGAACACAAACCTCCATTTTCTTGCAAAACACCACACAAGATCATGCTTGTCAAAATCCTAGCATAGTGTTGCAAACAGGTAATGAGTCCTCATCCTTTTCTGAGGATCTCTGGACAGATGATGGCTTCTGAATAGGGAAAGTCAGTTTTCCTTATTGGAAAGATTGCCTATATTCCAGTGGATTGTTGTAAAAGGTGAGCTATGGGCAGCAAAACTTGGACAGAGTAAGTTATTTAAAAGTGAAAAATAAAAGGAAGACATTATGTTGTTAGGGTTTAGAGGTAGACATGGATCTGGGAGGGCTTGGGTACACATATGACAAAAATACATTGCATGAAAAATTTCCAAGATTTAATAAGGTATTTTCCATGAAAAAGAGATATTCAGGGAACGGAAAATGACTAAGGGGTTACAAACACATGTTCTTCTTGCAGGGGACCTGAGTTTGCTTGTCAGCATCCAAGTCCAGTTGCTCATTGCTTTTCCTAATTTCCTGCAGCTCCTGGGAATATGCCATACTCTTGTGAGTCTGTAGTACCTTTTCTTACAGTTGGTATTCAAAAGGAAGCTATATCATTGCATGTATTCTACCATGCCATGTCAATTAATGCATTTTTTAATTTCTAAAATACTACTAATGATGTATTTGCATCTCTTTTTATCATATAATTCTTTGAAGTACAAAGAAAATATCCTAAAATTACAAGATGGGAAATCATTTCACTGGGGTATAATATAAAGACAAAGCCTGCAAGTAATTAGAGTTTCAGATACAAAGAAGAAATATAAAGACAAAAATAATTTAGGATATAATGGGTTAATTCTTGTTAAAATGGTGAGAACCAGATAAGTAGGTAAGTCCCAGTGAACCTCAGGAAACACACACAACCACCCTGAGAGTATAATCAAATTGCTATAGTCAGTGATAAAAACTTAGAGAAAAAGGACACATTTTAAAATAAATGTGAATTATGGCAGACACACTACTAAAGAACACACAAGTCAAGAAAATGTAAACTGGTATCTTTGCCCACTGAAAGAAAACCCTCAGCCCTGAGTTTCCCATCTTGCCTTTGGCCAATACAGCAGAAAATGTTGTGAGACATGCTCTCCAGTCTTAGCTAGCAAAAAGAAGAAAATGCATTCACTGTGTATCCCAATTCATCCAAGAGACAACTAAATACACTCCTGAGATAAAGTGTGCACACACGCCTCCCTAGGAGAAGGAAACAGAAGAGGGAAGATAGTTCTCTAGGTTTTGACTAATTAGCCCATGTAGACTCCACACTCCCTTGTTCTGGTTGGAATGTTTCTGGTAAAAATTTTATTGCCTGACTTTGTACTATTTTCTTTCCCCTTTTCTAAAAGCATTGCTGTTATTCTCTAGAGAAGAGAACACTACCCAAATTCAGTCCATTTCATGCCTCGCTCTTTTCTTGGCCGCTGAGAGGCATTTGTAGTTGCAGCCTGCGCAGCGTTCATACAGCAATTTCAGTTTTATTTCTCATCTTTCCTTGGTATCAAAAATTTGTATGTTTTTACATTTTGAAAAGATACATGACATAAATGTGACTATACAAATTCCATTCTTAGAACTGAGTTCAAGTCTTATTTGTATTGCTGTAGTACAGCTCCCGGGAAACACAGAATATTGTATATTTTATACTGCATGTCTATTGGATAGCGCTTTTGTAGCACATTAGCACAACAACTGAATATCAGTGTGGAAGTCTGAGGTCACAGAAACAACCATGACTAGATCATGGATCTCAGTCCATGTAACTTAACTCTATTCAAAACTTCTAGTAAAATTCATAGGAAAAATAGTTACTCTTGAAACAGAAAATAACTTTGAGGTAGGACAAAATATATGAGCCATAACAGAAAAGTAACGATAAATTAGGCATCGAAAGTAAGGCAGTGACAAGGAACAATGCCAGTCACACACTGGAAAATCTTACAATAAGAATAATTGGCAAGTAAATTGAAAAAATAAATGAAAATATCTTAACACCTTACAAATAAAAAGGCAGCACAAAGGGACAAAATGGCAAAAATCATAAGAAAGTAATTAAAAAAGCAGACATACTACAAATGCAGTGAGCCCCTCCAAAAGTGCAATGATTAGATTTGTAGTGAAATACCACTCCACACACTGTGATGATCAAACTTTAAAGCTGCTAGTACCAGTGTTTGATCGGCAACTATGAAATGTGAGTTCTACCTTGCACATGAAGTTGCAGAATGCACTGCCATTTGCAGTTTCTTATAAAGTTAAATGCATTTCTGCTACAAGACTGAGCAACTTCATGCTTAAGAATCTACCCATGAGTAATACATAAACTTGCTATAGTAATTGAATGCAAATTCTCCAATTCCCAACAAATTATACTCCCATGTTGTAACATATAAATCTTATTCCCATGTTGTAAACAAAGCAGGGTACATGGATACAGTGGAATACAGCACAGCAGTAAAAAGGGTTGGATAAAAGTGCAGGAACCAAGAATCCATCTCTGTAGGTGGAAGATTTCCTGTGCCCTGTCTGGCCCGGTTTGGACAAATCTCTCCTACTTGCATCCCCCAAGTAAGCATACAGAGGCTTATATTAATTATAACTGCTTGGCCATTAGCTCAGGCTTATTACTGACTAACTCCTACATCTAAATTAACTCATAATTATTATTTTGTTTAGCCACATAGCTTGATACCTTTACTCAGTTCTGCCTTCACATCTTGCTTCCTCTGTGTCTGACTAGCGACTCTTGACTCAGCCTTCCTCTTCCCAGAATTCTCCTTGTCTGCTAATCCCATCTATACTTCCTGTCTAGCTACCGGTTAATCAGCATTTTATTTATCAACCAATCAGAGCAACACACATTAGCAACATATAGAACAACATTCCATAACACATCTCTATTTATTATTTGTATAATAATAAAGTTGCCTGGGGGTCAGAGCTATTAGCAAGCCATAGGAAAGCAGGGCAGTGGTGGTGTACGCTTGTGATCCCAGCACTTGGTAGACAGAGCTAGGTAAGTCTCTGTGTGTTCAGGGATACAGTCAGCATTGGATACACATGCCTTTAATCTCAATACCAACCATAGAACACCTGGAGGTCTATACAGACAGGCCGTAATGAGGTAGTCCTGTAGTTGGGTTTACAACCAATGAGAAGGCAGAACAGAGACTATATAAAGACACAGGAAGTACCAGCTCCTTCGGAGAGGTAGGACCACTGCAGGAGGAAGGGTAAGGTTTTAGCTCTTAGCTCTGACCTCTTGGCTTTCTTCTTTGCATTGGTTCTGTGTTTCTTATTTATAAGACGGTTGGTTACATCTACATCTCAAAAAATGAAAAGTGATGAACAAAATAGACACAGTAATAAACACTTTGTGTCTGTTTTCATGAATTTCTATCAAAGGTAAATGCACCCATGACCACATGAAGCATATATGGATTATAAGGGACAAAGAATGCTGGCATCTGTTGACATCATTGAGTGGATGCAGAATCAGTGTACAGAGCCATACTCAGTATAACCTTGATAAAAATGACATGAATGCTAACTTGGGACCCTTAAAATATTGCCAAGTGAATGAATGTATATTGTCAAAGCCAGGATAATGTATTTTGAATGTCTTATAATAGAGAGATGATAACTATTTAAATAAATATATTTATTCTTAATTCAAATTATAGAATGTATACATTGATTGAAAGATTATGTCATATGTATCATATGTATGTTTCAATTAAAATAAATTTTATAGGAGAAAGTACTGAAAGAGATGAATATAAATGGGGGCATTTCGGGGTTAGGTGGAAACCTGGTACAATGGAAAATCCCAGGAATCTACAAGGGTGACCCCAGCTAAGACTCCTACCAATAGTGGATAGGTAGCCTGAACTGGCCATGTTCTGTGGCCAGGCAGACTTGCAGTGGAAGGATTGGGACACCAAACCAGCCACATAACCTTCAAACTATAATCTGTTCTGCTCATGGGATATGCTGGGGTAAGGATGGCATAGAGATTTGTGGGAATGGCCAACCAATGGCTGTTCCAGCCTGACACCCAGGCTATATTAAACATAGGCTTAGGCAGTGGTAGCACACACCTTTAATCCTAGCATTCCAGAGGCAGAGATCCATCTGGATTTCTGTGAGTTCAAAGCCACACTGGAAATAGCCAGGCATGGTGACACACACCTTTAATCCCAGGAAGTGATGGCAGAAAGCAGAAAGGTATATAAGGAGCGAGGAGCAGGAACTAGAGGCTTTTTAAGCTTTTAGGCGTTTAGCAGCAGTTCAGCTGAGATCCATTCAGATGAGGACTCATAGACTTCCAGTTTGAGGAAACAAGATCAGCTGAGAAGTTGGCGAGGTGAGGTTGGATGTGGCTTGTTCTGTTTCTCTGATCTTTCAGAATTTACACCAATAGCTGGCACTAAGTTTTTTTTGTTTTGTTTTTTATTTTTTATTAATAAGATCTTTTAAGATTCATGCTATACATGTTAGCCTGGAGATATAACTTAGTGTATAATTTTGTCTCATTTTAGCAATGCCTGCTTTTATCCTTTATATTGCCAAATATAAATATATAAATACATACAATACATATTTTAAAATGAAACTACTTAATTATAAAAATTTACATATCAATGAACTGAAGAATTAAGTTTCCTGCTTTTTGGAGGAGTCAAGTTGGCTTTGAACACAGGGTATCTTATATCAACAGGACCATTGTGTTCTTAATTAAACAAACAAAACAAATTTATAGAAGTTGCAGAATGCAAATTTTAGTTTAATAGTAAGATTTCTGAGAGCTGGAGTCCACAGAAATGAACTTTGTTTACTTCTTAAAAATGATCATGTTTCTTAGTTAAGATGTGAGCTAAAGTTGCTGATCAGCTGCCAGGGCTCCTGTGGGAAGGTTCCCCTTCTCCAAGACCCCCCAGTGGACCCTGAAATCTACAATCCCTGCCCCCACACCTATCCACCAGAGACCCCCACCACTTCCTGAGGCTTGGAAACCAACCCTCAGCTCCTGTCTGGCCCAGAGGTGAGTGACTCTGTTCATACCCATGGACGCCTGCCCCTAGGATCCATCCCGGGGCCCCAGCCTTTCCCAGGGAACACCCACCCAACTCAGCCCCAGTTGCTGGCCAACTGGCAGGGCTCCTGCGGGAAGGTTCCCCTTCTCCAAGATCCCCTAGCAGACCCTGCAATCTACATGCCCTGGCCCTACCCACATCCACCCAAGACCCCTATCACTTCCTGAGGCTTGGAAACCAACCCCCAGCTCTCATCTGGCCCAGAGAGAGAGCTCTCATTGGACAAAGAGCTGTCATTGGATCAAGAGTAACCTCAGGAGACAGGGAATCTGCCAGCCCTCATTAGATCAAGAGTGATTTTCTGAGAAATAGAATCTGACACCTCTCATTGGACCAAGAGAGGCTCCCTGAAACACAGAATCTGTCAGCTCTGACTGGAACAAGAGCCCCATAAGACCAAGAACGAATCCGTGAGTCACAGAATCAACTAGCTTGGGTTGACCCAAGAGCAGCTCCCTGAGACACAGAAGCTGCCTGCTCCAATTAGACCAAGAGCTAAGGTTAGACCCAGAAGGGCCCCTTGAGACACAGACACAACAAGCACAGAGGGGACCATCAGCAGCTCGCTCAGACACAGGCACCTCTTATACCTATTAGATGAGGAGATGGGCAGACGTCAAGGCAGAAGTACATACAACAACATAAAGAGCATTACGGCATCACTAGAACATAGCCCTCCTCCAACAGCAAGACCTGAACATCACAAGGTAGAAGAAGCAGAAGAAAGCAACCTTAAGAATAGCATCATGAAGATACTAGAGGCCTTTCAAGAAAAAAGTAAAAAATGAAATTAAGGAAAAGATGAACAAAAAAGTTAGGAAAGCAATAAAGACATTGAGGAAAAAGTCAAACAAAAAATGGGAAGAAATCTATAAAGAACTAGAGGAAAAGACAAATAAAAAATTGGAAGAAAGCAATAACTCACTTAAAGAAAACCATGGAAAAGCAATGAAACAGGTGAGGGAAACAGTTCAAGGCCTGAAAAGGGAAATAGAAACAATGAAGAAGACACAAACAGAGGGAATGCTGGAAATACAAAATCTGAGTACACAAACAGAAAACAGATGCAAGAAAACCAACAGAATGCAAGAGATGGAAGAGAGGATCTCTGGTGTAGAGAATACAATAGAGGAAATGGATTCATCAGTCAAAGAAAATACCAAAGCCAAAAAAGCCATAACACAAAATGTCCAAGAAATCTGGGACACCATGAAAAGACCAAACCTAAGAAAAATAGGAATAGAAAAAGGAGAAGAATACCAACTCAAAGGCACAGAAAATATACTCAACAAGATCATAGAAGAAAACTTTCCCAACTTAAAGAAGGAAATGCCTATGAAGATACAAGAAGCCTATTGAACACCAAACAGACTAGACCCCCAAAAAGTCCCCTGGGCACATAATAATTAAACAACTAAACCTACAGAATAAAGAATATTAAGAGCAGCAAAGGAAAAAGGCCAAGGGACTTATAAAGGCAAACCCATCAGAATAACACCCGATTTCTAAATGGAGACTTTGAAAGCCAGAAGAACATGGACAGATGTAATGCAGACACTAAGAGACCATGGATGCCAATCTAGACTAATATAACCAGAAAAACTTTCAATCATCATAGATGGAGTGAACAAGATATTCCAAGACAAAACCAGATTTAAACAATACTTATCCACAAATCCAGCCCTACAGAAAGCACTAGAAGGAAAATTCCAACCTACGGAAGTCAAATACACCCACGAATACACAGGAAATAGATAATGCCACAGCAGTAAACCCCAAAGAAAAGAAGTACACACACACTACCACCAAAAAATAACAGGAATGAACAATCACTGGTCATTAATATCCCTTAATATCAATGAACTTAATTCACCTATAAAAAGACACAGGCTAACAGAATGGGTATGAAAGCAGGACCCATCTTTCTGTTGCATATAAGAAACATACCTCAAATTCAAAGATAGACACTACCTAAGAATAAAAGGCTGGGAAAAGTCTTTCCAATCAAATGGTCTTAAGAAGCAAGCGGGTGTAGCCATCCTAATATCCAGCAAAATAGACTTAAAACTAAAGTCAATCAAAAGAGATCAAGAAGGGCATTACATACTCATCACAGGAAAGATCCACCAAGATGAAGTTTCAATTCTGAACATTTATGCCCCAAACAAAAGGGCACCCTCATATGTAAAAGAAACATTACTAAAGCTTAAACCACATATAAAACCCCACACATTAATAGTGGGAGACCTCAACACCCCACTCTCACCACTGGACAGGTCTGCCAAATCAAAACTTAACAGAGAAATAAAGGACTTAATCGATATCTACAGAACATTCCATCCTAACAAAAAAGAATATACCTTCTTCTCAACACCACATGGAACCTTCTCTAAAATTGACCACACACTTGGCCACAAAGCAAATCTCAACAGATACAAAGAAATTGGAATAACCTCCTGTGTTCTATCAGACCACCATGGTTTAAAATTAGATTTCAACAACAACAAAAATTACAGAAAACCTACAATCTCATGGAAACTTAATAATGCTCAACTGAATCACAAATGGGACAAGGAAGAAATAAAGAAAGAAATTAAAGACTTCCTAGAGATCAATGAAAATGAAAACACCACATACCCAAACTTATGCAACACCATGAAAGCAGTGCTAAGAGGGAAATGCATAGCACTAAATGCCCACATAAAGAAGTTGGAGAAATCTCACATTAGTGACTTAACAGCACACCTGAAAGCTCTAGAACAAGAAGAAGCAAACTCACGCAGGAGGAGTAGATGTCAGGAAATAATCAAATTGAGAGCTGAGATCCATAAAATAGAAACAAAGAGAACAATACAAAGAATCAATGAAACAAAGAGTTGGTTCTTTGAGAAAATCAACAAAATAAACAAGCCCTTAGCCAAACTAACCAAAAGGCAGAGAGAGAGCATCCAAACTAACAAAATCAGAAATGAAAATGGAGACATAACAACTAACACTGAAAAATCCAGAGAATCATCAGGTCATACTTCAAAAAACTGTACTCCACAAAATTGGAAAATCTAAAAGAAATGGATAATTTTGTGGAAAGGTACCACATACCTAAATTAAATCAAGACCAGATAAACTATTTAAATAGTCCAATAACCCCTAAGGAAATAGAAACAGTCATTAAAAGTCTCCCTACCAGAAAAAGCCCAGGATCAGATGGTTTCAGCACAGAATTCTACCAGACCTTGAAAGAAGAGATAATTATGGTGATATTTTCTTTTGTACTAAAATGTTATTTATATGTTAATAAATAAAGCTGCCTGGGGGTCAGAGCTATTAGCAAGCTATAGGAAAGCAGGGCAGTGGTGGTGTATGCTTGTAATCCCAGCACTTGGTAGGCAGAGCTAGGTAAGTCTCTGTGTATTCAGGGATACAGCCAGCATTGGATACACATGCCTTTAATCTCAATACCAACCATAGAACACCTGGAGGTCTATACAGACAGGCCGTGATGAAGTGGTCATGTGCTTGGGTTTACAACCAATGAGAAGGCAGAACGAAACTCTATATAAAGACTTTAACACAGGAAGTACCGGCTCCTTCGGAGAGGTAGGACCACTGCAGGAGGAAGGGTAAGGTTTTAGCTCTTAGCTCTGACCTCTTGGCTTTCTTCTTTGCATTGGTTCTGTGTTTCTTATTTAATAAGACGGTTGGTTACATCTACAGATAATACCAATACTCTTTAAATTGTTCCACACAATAGAAACAGAAGGAAAGTTACCATACTCCTTCTATGAGGCTACAATTGCCCCAATTCCATAGCCAAACAAAGATGCAACAAAGAAAGAGAACTACAGACCAATCTCCCTCATGAACATTGATGCAAAAATACTCAATAAAATACTGGCAAACAAACTCCAAGAACACATCAAAACAATTATCTACCACGATCAAGTAGGCTTCATCCCAGGGATGCAAAGGTGGTTCAACATACCAAAGTCTGTCAATGTAATACACCATATAAACAAACTGAAAGAAAAAAAACCACATGATCATCTCACTAGAGGCTGAAAAGGCATTTGACAAAATCCAATACCCCTTCATGATAAAGGTCTTGGAGAGATCAGATATACAGGGAACATACATAAACATAATAAAGGCAATTTACAGCAAGCCAACAGCCAACATCAAATTAAATGGTGAGAAACTCAAAGCAATCCCACTAAAATCAGGAACAGGACAAGGCTGTCTGCTCTCCCCATACTTATTCAATATAGTATTGAAGTTCTGGATAGAGCAATAAGACAACATAAGGAGATCAAGGGGATACAAATGGAAAGAAAAAAATCAAGCTTTCACTATTTTCAGATGACATGATAGTATACATAAATGACCCCAAAAACTTGACCAAGGAACTCATACAGCCTATAAACACTTTCAGCAATATAGCAGGATAAAAGATTAACTCAAAAAAAATCAGTAGCCCTCCTATATACAAGTGACAAACATACCGAGAAGGAAATCAGAGATACATCACCCTTTACAATAGGCACAAACGATATAAAGTACCTTGGGGTAACTCTAAGTAAGCAAGCGAAGGACCTGTATGACAAGAACTTTAAGTCCCTGAAAAACGAATTGAAGAAGATGTCAGAAAATGGAAAGATCTTCCATGCTGCTCATGGATAGGTAGGATTAACATAGTAAAAATGGCAGTCTTACCAAAAGCAATCTACAGATTCAATGCAATCCCCATCAAAATACCAACACAATTCTTCACAGACCTGGAAAGAACAATTCTCAACTTCATACGGAAAAACAAAAAACCCAGGATAGCCAAAAGAATCCTGTACAATAAAACAACCTCTGGAGGCATCAGGATCACTGACTTCAAGCTCTACTATAGAGCTACAGTAATAAAAACAGCTTGGTACTGGCATAAAAACCGACATGTGGACAAATGGAACCGAATTGAAGACCCTGACATTATCCGCACACCTATGAACAAATAATTTTTGACAAAGAAGCCAAAACTGTACCACGGAAAAAAGAAAGCATCTTCAACAAATGGTGCTAGCATAACTGGATGTCAACTTGTAGAAGACTGCAAATAGATCCATATCTGTCACCGTGCACAAAACTTAAGTCCAAGTGAATCAAAGACCTCAACATAAATCCAGTTACTCTGAACCCGACAGAAGAGAAAGTAGGAAATAGTCTTGAATCCATTGGCACCGGAGATCATTTCCTAAATATAACACCAGTAGCACAGACACTGAGAGAAACACTTAATAAATGGGACCTCCTGAAACTGGGAAGCTTTTGTAGGGCAAAGGACATGATCAACAAGACAAAATGACAGCCTACAGAATGGGAAAAGATCTTTACCAACCCCACATCTGACAGAGGGCTGATATCCAGAATATATAAAGAACTCAAGAAATTAGACATCAAAATGACCAACAGTCCAATTAAGAAATGGTCTATAGAGCTAACCAGAGGATTCTCAACAGAAGAAGCTCAAATGTCTGAAAGGCATTTAAGGAATTGCTAAACATCCTTAATCACCAGGGAAATGCAAATCAAAATGACCCTGAGATATCATCTTACACTTGTCAGAATGGCTAAGATCAAAAACACTGAAGACAGCTTATGCTGGAGAGGATGTGGAGCAAGGGGAACACTCCTCCACTGTTGGTGGGAATTCAAACTTGTACAACCACTTTGGAAATCAATAGGGCAATTTCTTAGAAAATTGGGACTCAATCTCCCTCAAGATGCAGCTATACCACTCTTAGGCATATACCCAAGGAATGCTCAATCATACCACAAGCACACATGCTCAGCTATGTTCATAGCACATAATTTGTAATAGCCAGAACCTGGAAACAACCTAGATGCCCTTCAACTGAAGAATGGATAGAGAAAATGTGGTACATATACACAATGGAGTACTGCTTGACATCATGAGGTTTGCAGGCAAATGGATAGAACTAGAAAAAATCATCCTGATTGAGGCAACCCAGACTCAGAAAACAAACATGGTATGTACTCACTCATAAGTGGATAATAGATGTAAAACAAAGGATAACTAGACTGCAACTCACAACTCCAGGGAGGCTATCTAGTAAAGAGGACCCTAAGAAAGACACATAGATTGCCCAATGACAGAGAAATGGATGAGATCTACATGAGCAAACTGGATGTGAGGGGTGCGGGTAATGTAGGGCAAGGGTCAGGGGAAAGAGAGCTTAGGGGAGCAGGAGGTCCCAGCTGGATCAGGAACAGGGTGGGAGAACAAGGAAAAAGATTCTATGATAAATGAAGACCCCATGGGAATAGGAAGAAGCAGAGTGCTAGAGAGGTCTCCAGAAATCCACAAAGACACCTCCACAATAGACTACTGGCAATGGTTGAGAGAAAGCCCGAACTGACCTACGGTGGTGATCAGATGGCTAAACACCCTAACTGTCATGATAGAACTCTCATCCAGTGACTGATGGAAGCAGATGCAGAGATCCAAATACAAGCCCCAGGTAGAGCTTCAGGAGTCCAGGCAGCGAGAGAGAGGAGGGATTATATGAGCAAGAAATATTGAGACCATGATTTGTAAAAGCACAGGGACAAATAGCCAAACTAGTGGAAACACATGAACTGTGAACCAATACCTGAGGAGCCCCCATGGAACTGGATCAGGCCCTCTGGATAAGTGAGACAGTTAATTAGCTTGAACTATCTAGGAGGCCCCCAGGCAGTAGGACCAGGACCTGTCCTTAGTGCATGAGCTGGCTTCTTGGAAACCTAGGGCCTATGCTGAGACATTTTTTTCAGCCTTGATGCAGGGAAGAGGGGACTGGACCTGCCTCAACTGAATTTACCAGGCTGAGCTTAATCCCCAGGGGAGATCTTGCCTTGAAGGAAGTGGGAATTGGGGGAGGATTGAGGGGGAAGGCTGGGGGTGGGAAGAGGGAGGACGGGCGAATCCATGGTTGATATGTAAAATTTAATTAATTATAAAATAAAATAATAATTAAAAAAGATATGAGCTAATGGTATCTTGTCAGGTATATTATAAAAAAGTTAGAAATTAAATTTGACATTAATTAATGTGTAAGACAATAAGTAATATTAAAATATATGACAGAGTTTTGCCTATGATATTTTATAAAAGATGAATTTTTATTTCACTTGTATATAGTGCTGAGGAAATGATGTTTGTTAAAAATTTGGGCACAGTCTAATCTTTTAAGAAGTACACATTTGAAAAGACAAGATTGCTAAAAGTACAGCTAAATGCAAGGAATTCCATAGTAGGGATATTTGTAATATAGATAAATAGTGCTATCTTCTTAATGCATAATCACTTCCTGAAATAAATAAGTATTAATTGGGGACATTTAGAATTAATTAAATCATGAACAATCCATGTAAAAACAAATTATGAAGGATTTTGGAGACTTTTAAAATAGAAACTATTTCTGAGAGCACTTTCAGTGGAATTCTGAAATATGTGTTTCCAACCACAAATGTGTGTAGTATCTAGTTTGTACAATCCAGGAAAACTTCAGGGAAAATGGGAATGATGAAGTTATTCAACATTTAAAATTGCTAGGACATCTGCAATATTTTCATGTAGATATAAATAATTGACTATGAACTACTCACAGACATAGCTTACCTGAATTTCATCACATTTGACAACTTAAGTTACCTAGCTACCTTCATTATCACTGACCTTAATGTGCAGGAATCCACCTAACCTTGATGGAAATGGTATAGTGTAACATAATTTAAAATTGAAATGGACTCTTCCAAGTTCAGAAACTAGGACTTTGTAGTTACCTAAGCATCTAATATAGTTTATTACATGTGCTATATACTATACAATTTATTTATGTACTTAAGCTTTCATTTTTATCTGACTAAAAAGAAACATGAATAAGTGATATCATAATGATGCATTGATATAAACTTTATTTTCTCAAGAAACATCATTGGATTTGAGAACTGAAGACAACTCTCCATTTTTAAAACACATAGAAAAGAGGGATTACACTCTATTCCTTTTAGACTCACAGTGCACTCATGGTATTACTAATTTAAAATGAATCCCTATTTTATTTTGTGTTCTATGGAATGGAGCATAAACTTTATCTTACTTGTTTAATGAGGATTGATTGGTGTATTAAGTGTGGTGGTTTGGATGAAAATGACTGAATCAATGAAATGAAAATATTTTTTAATGCTAGGTCCTCAGTTGGTAGAACTGTTTGGGAAGGATTAAGAGGTATGGTGCTGTGGGATGTTCTGTATGGCAAATGTGTTGCTAATAAAACACTGATTGACCAGTGGCTAGGCAGGAAGTATAGGCGGGACTAACAGAGAGAATAAAAAGAACAGGAAGGCAGAAGGAGTCACTGTCTGCCAGCCACCACCAGGACAAGCAGCATGTAAAGATGCCGGTAAGCCACGAGCCATGTGGCAAGGTATAGATTTATGGAAATGGATTAATTTAAGCTATAAGGACAGTTAGCAAGAAGCCTGCCACGGCCATACAGTTTGTAAGCAATAGAAGCCTCTGTGTTTACTTGGTTGGGTCTGAGCGGCTGTGGGACTGGCAGGTGAAAGAGATTTGTCCTGACCGTGGGCCAGACAGGAAAACTTAAGCCACAGTATGGCCTTGTTGGAGGAGGTGTGTAGATGAAATTCTAAACCGTCTTATTAAATAAGAAACACAGAGCCAAATACAGAGTTAAAGCCCAAGAGATCAGAGCACTAGCGAAGAGCCAAGACCTCCTTATCTTACCACTCGCTGTCGTCCTTCCCCTGAGAGAGAGACCTTCCTGTGTGTCTTGTGTTTCATTGCTTTCCTGTTCTGCCTTCTCATTGGCTGTAAGCCCAGCCACATAACTTCCTCATCACTGCCTGTCTATACAGACCTCTTGGTCTCTATGGTTGGTACTGGGATTAAAGACTCAAGGGTCACCATGCTTGACTGTGTCCTTGACCACACAGAAACTCTGCTTGCCATGTGATCTGATTAAGAGTGTGGGCTACCACCACTTGACCTCAATTCCTGGCTCGCTAGTGACCTCTGATCTCTAGGCAAACTTTATTTATTAACATACAAATAAAATCACATTTCAGCACCATTAAAATATCACCACAGAGGTGTGTCACTGTGGGTGGCATCTGAGGTTCCATTCCTAGTGTCTTTCTCTGAGTCATGCTGTAGATCAAGGTGTGAGCTCTTAGCTACTGCTCCAGCACCATGCCTTCCTGCCTGCGGCTAGGTTCTCCACCATTATGGTCCTGAATACTAACCCTTTGAGATTGTAAGCCCCAAATAAACTTTTTCTTTAAAAAATTGAAATAGAGAAGTTAAACAAGATTGTCTTACTTTTTACATTTAATTTTTACATGGGGAGATTTGGGATCAAGAGTTAGTACCATGAAAATATTAAAACAAATCTAATAGCAAAGTTAAAGCATAATATCATTAAATAAATCAATGTTAACTCTCATTTTACTTGAAGAACAAATGTATTACCTGAAAAGAAGCTTGAATGAAGTGAAAGTGGTTGCCTTTGTGATTTTCAGTGAGGGACTCTCTGTAACTCAATGCTTCTCACTAAATGTTAGGCTACCTGGATCAGGGACCTTGCTGTACATTGATGTCATTATGGCAGAGAAGAACCTCTGTGTAGACCCTCCTCTTGGCTTTCCACAGTATTAGCATTTCTATATCACAGAACATGCATTTTAGCTTTTATTATATACTCTGCTTTTTCAGACATCATTCTATTTTTGTGAGACACATTAATAATTAATAATTTAGATACACACTGCATATCTAATATCAGCAAACATATTCATTATTGAAACTTTAATCTTTCATACTTGCTATCCCTTTTGTAGGAAATGCTGTCTTACTATCTTATCTTTTCAACTTACCTAATGATCCCAAACATGCTGTGATGACTATTTTGGGTTGACAACGTCATATACCTGGGAAGGGGGGACTTCAAGTGAGGCACTGCCACCATCACACTGGCTTATGGATATGTCTGTGGGTCATTTTCTTGATTGGTAATTGATGGAGGAGGGCCCAGCTCACCTTAGTGTCATTCCTGGGTAGGTGGTATTGATTGTATAAGAATGCAAGCCGAGCAAAGTAAGCTAGTATGTATAGTTCCCTTAAGATCTTCAAGCTCTGCCTCCACATTGCTCTGAGATCCTGCCTTGGCTTATCTAGTAGATAGACTATAAAGTATAAGATGAAATAAACCTTTTCTTCCTCCAGGTTGCTTTTGACCAGTTTTTTTATCAAGATGACATAAAACAAACTAAGACACATGCCTTCTTAAGTGAGGTTATGTTGTAATGTATTTGACATGCACATCTTCATCTTACAGCAGAGGAAACATCTCTCTGTTACATGGTCTCCAGTGCCCTGTGTGTATTTGCTAGAATTTATTATCCATCAGATGTAAGCTATAAAAGAAGATGGAAAATTCTTGCTTTGTATCACTAGTACTTAACACAATGTCTGGGGATTACTATGTTCTCTTTCAGTATTTAATGATGAGTGTGAAGCAAGTTAATATGCTCATTAATGACAGATAGAGACATATACAGCATGTATATATATGTGTGTGTGTGTTATGTATACAGCATAGTACATATTATATATGTTACATACATATAATACAGCATAGTGAATAATACACAAATATATGCTAGAGCAGAATGCTATACTCTGATTTACACTGGGGTACTCCAAAAAACAGTCCCTAAGTACAAGTTACCTTGGCGCAAAGGACATCATTTTCTGTACTAACGTTCAGAGGATGTGCTACAACTTAACTCTGTAGCCAGGTAAACTTATGCCATCCCAACCTTCAGAAAGTATTAGAAAAATCTCATAATTTCATGAAGGATTTATTGTTAGTGGGAAATAGCTTATATAATATATTAAAGTGAACACTGTTTTAAGTGTATCTGCTCCTTTAGTTTTAAGCCTGCTTCTCTGAAGGGGACAGAACATGTTAATAATTAAATGGCTTCTTCTATTATGTTGACCAACTATACCCAATAGGTAAAATAATTGTATTATATTTTTCAATGCTTTGTTTCATAGCTTTAGATATTGTCTGTTCTAATGATAAATAATTTTTGTTAGTCAAGTTTAATTATGTAATGCAGAAAAACTTAGATATTTATGTTAAATAAGAATCAATACAATGACTACAAGCTTAATTTTAACATCATTGATGTTAAACTTAAGTAATTCTTTACACATAAATCAGAGTGATCAAAGTGAATTAGTAGATGTTACCCAAACTGATGTACTTTTACTTTTGGATTCACACTTAAATTGCTGATTGGCAGATTATACCATAATAAGTTTAGAAATGCAGGAAAGCTAATTGGTGCTTATGTTTTCTCTTGTTTTAGTGCCGTATCATGTCACCCAAGAAAGTATATTTCTAATCTCTAAATATTCCATTTTGCTCATATTTTAAGCATTCATGTCTCTTAAGTTATGAATACCTTTCTCTCAGCTCACAATCATATAGAAATCACTTATAGGACTTAGATTTTTGTCTACTAATTATATCATCTGCTTCATTTTTCCAATTCTGTTGTGTTTCACCTTTCAAGTGTTATATTTTCTTCTTACTTACATCCTTTGTAATTTTATTTCACTTGTAAAACTAACATGTAAATTTAAATATATTTTATTTTTAAATCTTATTCTGGAATATAGTGAAGAAACAATTTGATCGTTTTGAGGCTTACTTTTGTCAACCAAAATAGAACTTAAAGAGAATTGGACTCTAGTTCTAACACTAGACATATGAATACCTCTCCTAAATGGTGGGGCATGTATTACATTATAGCAAATTATATTTGCATGCTTTTTAAATGAAGCATTTATAAAAATTTCTCCCAGTAATTGAAGTACTTAACTTTTTCAAATTTTTCACCCATATGAAATCCATTTTAGTAGTAAAAACGAGCAAACTGCCAGTGTCTTTTATGGATTAACAGTCTGTTCTAGTTTTAACACCAATATTTTTCTGAATTATTTGTAAATTTCATGCTCCTGGCTTTTAGAGTTTTTCATTGTCACTAGCAGTTTTATAGTGTCCATGGCCAGTCACAAGCCTAGTCCAATCAATGCCTAAAAGCCTTGGATCAGGATGTTTTCTCCCTTTAATTGTTAAAGAGAAGAGTATACAACCAGTTCACATTATTCAATCTTAACAAGAAGCTAATTGTAGTTTAATACCAAATAAAAAGTTCCAAATTTTACCTATCATCAATCACTGATTATTGGCATTCCTCTCCACACTTGTGTTCTCTAGATAGTGCCTCCTTAGTACTAAGTATTTATAATAAGTAAAGCTTCAAACATTGTTTCTTGACAAAAATATATTTCTAATTCTGATTATACAGGTAATCCTATTATATGAGAATTCTTATTATTCTCTTTTATTGCATATTGATTCCTCTACTTTTTCAAGAGTTAAAAAAATATACATTTTAGCAGTTCCAACTGTAAATGGACATTTCCTGTCCCAACCGCCCAGTCCCAAATAACTGACTCAGAGGTGGAATATGAATGATAAATGCTCGGTTGATGCTCAGCTTGTTACTAACTAACTCTTACACTTAAATTAATCCATATTTCTATTTATGCTTTGACACGTGGCTCATGGCTTCTTACCTCATTTTTTACATGTCCTGCTTGCTCAGCAGCTGGCTGACATCTCTGATTCTGCTCCCCTTCTTCCTGTCATTCTCAGTTTGGCTTTCCCACCTAACTTCTTGCCCAGCTACCAGCCTATCAGCTTTTCATTAACCAATGAGAGTAATGTATTTTCATAGTGTAAAAAAGGATTGTTCCACAGAAGCCAACAAAAGAAATGAAATGAAAACCACCTTTGTGCCACAGAATTTATGTCATATTATCAATGTTTCATTTTGTTTGTCGAAAACTCTACCAGAGGTGACTAAAATTTTACCTTCAAGATCATTAGAAGGAAAGCAAGGAATTCATATTTGATTAAAACAGTTATTGAACTCAGTAAATTTGAACTTTAATGGTGATTGCTCACCAAATCACTGTTTCTTTCATCAATGTAAGCAGAGATTTAGTGATTTCGGCCTCCTGGTTTAAGATCAGGGACTAAATAGACTCATTTCTGTAACACAGCACACAGTGTTTGCCAAGAAGCAAATTTTCAAACGTTTGTCCAGTAGATGAAAAGAATATGTGATCATCAGAACTTAAACTTATCTCATTAATCCTAAGAGAAAAATCATACAAATTTAAAGCAAATTTCTAAAAGAGGACACTGGCATTTATTTTTTCATCTGAGCCTTAAAATCCCTCCCACTATACATTTTAATGTGCCATGACAACCTTTTAAATCCTATCACTCCCAAGACTTGATTAAATATTTGGGATGATCAATTCTCTTATCAAAATTATAGATTTTTAGAATATACTAACAAATAACATACTGGAAAACAGTAACAATTCTTGTGTCAATTGCTGTGGGATATCTTTCTGTTTGCTGTGAATATGTGTTGCTCTGATTGGTTGATAAATAAAGCTGCATTGGCCTATGGCAGGGCAGGATGGAGCCAGGTGGGAAAATCCAAGAGAGAGAGTGAGAGGACAAAGGAGAGTGGGGGGAGAAGCCAAACAGCTGTCCAAGGAGCAACATGTAATGGGACGCAGATAAAGCCATGGAACATGTGGAGATACATACATAGATTAATAATTATGGATTGAGTGAAGTTATAAGAGCTAGCTAGGAATAAGCCTAATCCACAGGCCATATAATTTATGATTAATATTAAGCCTCTAAGTGATTATTTTATAAGCGGCTCTGAGACCACTGGACTGGGCTGGACTAGAGAAACTTCTGGCTACAGTCAATTTATTGTGATTTTGATCAAATGTTCACATAAATATTTTCAAGAATAGTAACCAATCTAATAACATATTTTTAAAAATACTGTATAAAGTATCTCTTGACCTACTAAGAAAGTTTTATAGCAACTAGTACCAGGAAGATGGTAGACATAACTATAATTTTTTATTAATTTAATTCCAAAGTAAATAGGTTGCAGCATATACAATAGATTAGGAAGTGAATTCACAAGTATAGACTCACCTACATGATTATAAATGTGCAATGTCTATAATCAAAACTCTCTCTCTCTCTTTCTCTCTCTCTCTCTCTCTCTCTCTCTCTCTCTCTCTCACACACACACACACACACACACACACACACACATTAGTTCTCTAGAGAAGAATGTGTTCTACATCTTTGCCTATGGAAAAGAACAAACAATCTCATTTCACAGAGAATTTGCCTCCTTGCTATCTCATAGTTGGAGCCTGTTCCTATTCTATCTGTATATCAGAGAAGAACAGAGAAGGTGCCTGTGTGCTATGTTGATAGTCACTGTAAACAAATATTTATACAGTTGAGATCAGAGATAGAAAATGTCAGCACCAAATCCACCCATGATGGCACATATACCAGACAGATGACAAAGTCTGGCTCAGGTTATAAAGGCTTGTGAAATACTTGAATCATATTTTGCAACCCTTGAAAGAATTCAAGTTGGAGATTAGCAGAAACCAGGCTCAGTTCTGTCCATAATCCCTTTTATCTGTCTTCTAGCCAACAAAATGAAAACTTTAAAGCCCAAGTGACAAATAGAGTGTGAAGGACCTTCTACTGCATTTAAGAAAAAGATTGAGACTGCTGTGTGGGTTGAAAATGGTTTCTTGTACTATTTTTATCTTTGCTGTCAGTTGTAGCAATATGAAATAAAGCCCTACTTGGTAATTTCTGCTGGGCTCATTTGTAGATGTAACATCAGTAAATTAACTACTCTCATAATATTCTGGTGATACAAAATGAAAACTTGTTTATGGAAGGTAAATTAATGTGAAAGCAAATGACTGTATTATCCAGAAGCTTATCAAATTACTGACAATTGAGCACATTAAGGTAGGAAAATCTCTAGGGACAATCCTTATTGAAGTAAAACTGTAGGGTGTTGGAAAACAGAAGACAGCCAAGCAGTGAAGTGTAAAGTATAAGGCATTTCTGGGCAGGTAGGACACCAGCAGCTGCATGGAGAAATGTGCAGATCATAGACGTGAGCTTTGTTCTGTAACAGCGCTGTTTTGAGAGAGATGAGCAGAATGCCAGTTAAATGACTCATGGACTCAGAACATTTAAATTCATGCTTTGAAAAATGGAGAAAGCTGAGGCATCAAGTCAGTAGGATAGACCCAACATACATTGTAAATTCCACTTCCTACTCTTAAACAGATAGTCATAGGAACTAAAATGTAACAACAAATAGAAAGCATATGGACAGAGGTAAGTTGCTCAACTTATATAAAGTGTGGGGAGGAGACATATGTAATGTAGAATTTAAAGAGATCATATTTGACATTAAAAACAAAACATAAAAATCCGAGAGGCGATTAAATATTGTCACCATTGTTGTCATTATAATTGTTTACTAAGACTGAACTTTCACTCTCCATTGATGTTTCACAACAAACAAAATACCTCCTGGAAGACAAAAATAATATTTTCCAGTGTACTGAGGAAGTATAACTGTCTAAATTACAGTTGTATATTTTCTTAAAATCCCTTCAAGAACAAATAAATGAAGCTTTTTTTTTTCAGGGAGTGGCAAACATGCATCATCACATATGACTCTCAGTTCTGTGGCTTCTGCTACTTATGTCATCTAAGAAACATCAAGGGTATTTTGATACTTGAAACAACACTAATAATTTTGAAACTTCTCACACATGTTTTAGCCAGGATTGGAGGAAAGTAAACATAGAATGGTCCATAGTAGACAGGACACTAATCCAGAAATTGCCAACCTGGGGTAACATTCAATAGCAAAAGGGTAGAAAATAATAATGCTAAGTAAGGGGTGAGTAAAAACAAGGAGAACTAAAACACTCAAAAAGCTACAAGGTTAGGAATCAAATTTCACATGCTTTCTGGGTCTGAATATTGTAAAGAAAAACATAAACGTATGATTAATTTTACACTCTATGAAATCAGGAGAACATAGAAAAAGTAGATCATAGATAGAAATTAAGTTCTCATTCTCTCGCAGAGAGAGCAATGAAACAAATCAAATGATTTTAAACACACAGAGCAAGTATATCAACAGATGTCAATAACCAGTACATTTATTCAGATTGGTTCTTCTTAATATATTGTCAAGGTGTTTTATGGAATTATATTCTTGGCATGGTGTTGTGTACAGGCATGTTAACAATAAAATCAACTGAAGGTTCAAAGCAACTGTATATAGTTCAAAGATTCAGTTCAACAAGTTATAATATTAAAGCAAGGATTGGGACTGGAATTATTCAGATTAAGACAAAAATGCCAGTTCCTTAAGAACATGGGAAATGTGGGGGGAAACAGAAGGGGCAGAAGGAGAAACGGGATGAGAAGTCACCTTGTGAGTTTCCCTGTCATATGTTGTGCAGATAGACACACAGGCTTACAGTCAAAAATCAAACAATAAAGGTGGTCTAGAAGTAGGATCTATGGACATGGTTTTGGTGATGGGATATGGAAATAATGCCTCCTTCTGTGCTTGTCATTGTGAGTGGAAATAACGTTCCTTTCCCTGTGGGTTTCTGGACCATCAATTGCAGTGACTGCACTGAAGTGACTTTAAGTTTCGTCCATGGTGTTACCTGGGTTCGCTGATATTTTTCAGTGCTTTTCTGCTGTGGGATGTCTTAACTACCCCTCCTGCACTCTCCCCCAGCCCACCCCCTGTTCCCTCCACCAACAAGGCAAGGTCTCCCACGGAGAGTTCGCAGAGCCTGGTTCTTTCAGTAGAGGCAGGTCCAACAGTGCACCACCTCACCTGTATCAAGGCTGTACAAGCTGTTCCATCATAGGTAGTGGTTTCCAAAAGGCCAACTCATGCACCACGAGTGGATCCTGACCCTACTGCCAGGGGCCCCTTTAAGCAGATCAAGCTACACAACTTTCTCGCCTATGCAGAGGGCCTAGTCCAGTCCCATGGAGGTTCCACAGCTGTTGGTCTAAAGTTCATGAGTCAGTGAGTACCCTAACTGTCATCATAGAGCCTTCTTCCAGTAACTGATGAAAGTAGATGCAGAGATCCATAGCCAAGCACCAGGCATAGCTCCAGGAGTCCAATGGAAGAGAGAGAAGAGGGTTTCTATGAGCAAGGGGCATCAAGATCATGATGGAGAAACCTGCAGAGACAACCCAACCAAACTAGTGGGAACTCATGAAAACCATTCACTTTTCAATGCACAGTGGTTAGTCTTGAAATCACATAACTACCACCAACAAAAAAAGGCACGTACATTTGTATTCATATACATCTGTTCATACTCATACATTCTCATGTAACAATAACATCGAAGAAAAAGAGACTATCAACATAAGAGTTGGGGAACATGAAAGGAGTTTGAGGGAGGGCAGCTAGGAGGGGCTGGTGAGAGGAAAGGGATGGGGAAAGTGATGCAATTCTATTTCAATTATAATTTGTTAAAATTAAAAATAAAAGACTGAATAATTATTCTTAGGAAACAATATATTCTACATCATCCTAATTACAAAATAATTCATGTATATTCAGTCAAGATTATTGAGGGATGCTCCTAATATAGGATTTTAAAATCAATGGATGCTAGGTTCCTTCCTGTTACTGCTTTTGATTATTCATCTATTCAACATTATATAATTTGTAGAATTCAAAGGAACCTATAGTTTCCCTCTGCTGACTATTTGGAGACTATGTGTCTTGACACACTGAGGATAAAATGCAGGGAATCAAATTCCAGTTTTTTTTTTCTGCCCCAACTTGCCCCTTGATCCCTGAGCCTCAGGTGCAGGTGTTACAGATGTATCAGTTGGGAATGGGCACCACATGGTCACTTTTTCTCCGCACTTTGATTGGTTGTGTGTTTCTTTAATAGTTTATATCTGTTGCAAGATGTTTCTTTGAGGAGGAGTGAAACATACATACTCATCTACTGGTTTTTCAGAAACAGTAGGTAGCCCAGACATTATATACATACAAATTATATACGCAGACTGAGCAGGTTGTATTTATATATTTAGGAATATATAGACACACAAGGCAATAGAAGCTATGAATTTGAGAGAGAACAAGGGAAATATTTGAAGGAGTAAAGGGAAATGAGAAAACTATGTAATTACGTTTTAATTAAAAATACATTTTAAATTAAAAACATAGATCAATGGTCATTTATATTAAGGTGTAGCCAAACTGGTAAGGAGAATGAAGAAGTGCAAATAGTTTACTAGAGAAAGAGACAAAATAAAGTCTTTTTTTTTATTAAGCCACCCCCACAATCAACAAGAATAATGAAATAATTTTATTTTCCAGTAGAATTTGTGTTTACATGTACAATTACGCTTTCCTTAATATCTCTTACAAATGTAACCTTTTACAACAAGAAAATAGTGTGGAATGGCAGCAATAAAGGAAAGTACTAATGTAACAGACCTGCTAGTGACCAAGATTATGAGTTTGTAGGAGCAACACAGGAAAACAAGAAGAAACAGGAGAAGGGATTAAAATTAATGTTTTATTATTACCATGCTTAATCTATTTTAGTAAGAAGCACCCATTCATGCTAATATTTTTATTTAATTTTAATTTGAAATTGTATGTTAAATATTAAAATTATAAAAGCATCAATAATTTGATTCATTCAGAAATTTAGAAAATTGGGTCAGCACCATAGATCTTTTTGTTGGAAACAAAATAGGTAGAACCATCTAAGTCATTAATTATTCTTTGTCAACAAAGTGAACTGAAATTTTATTATGTACAGGTCACTTGTGGGCCAGAGGCTATTTATTATTTTCATCAATGACTTGGATGATAGGAATGTCTGTAAACTTAGTAATTTACAGTTTTCTTTCATTGGAAAGCCTGATTAACACTTTGAATGTCAAGATCAGAACTCAGCATGACCATGATATGACCTCAACAAATTGGAGAAGTGTTTTAAGCAGCACAGCTCAATAAAGCCACGACAGATACAGTCATTAAGAAAATTGGGAGGGAAATGAAAATTATAATAATGTAGCAGATATCATAATGTTGTGAATGTGGAATGTGTTTGGTAAATCAGGATTATAAAATATGATAGAATAAACAATATTGAAATGGTTTGACTAAAAAATTAAATACTAGCTTTTTCATTTGTTTTCTCTTGGTCTCTCTCCACAGCATAGCGCTATATTTGCTTCTTTCCTTCCTTCCTTCCTTCCTTC